>VBVQ01000878.1:0-45009 GCA_011636635.1 Tetramorium simillimum | reverse complement strand
GGCGGTCGCGGGGACAAATTATTTATTTATAATTATTTAGAGACGAGCAACAAAATCGGCGATTGTTGATTCTTAAAGGGGATTGTCTAAGGAAAATTTTAAGACCAAAAAAGGTCGAGTTATAATATCACTGATGGTCAAAAGTCGATTACGAGACACATTAATAATCGCCCGAAACTAGGTGTCCTTGTGTTTCTAATTGCACAATGCAACAAGTTTATAATATTACAAAACTTTCTCGCCATCTGTATTATCGATAAACGGCAGCATGAAGTCATAATTACACTTGACCTTGTGTTTATTCATAGAAATAGATGTATCTTGCATATTTCGACATTCTTTAATAAGACATTTTTAACTGAACAAGTCATAAAACTATTTTTTCTTAAATGTAGCACATTTTATCGAACAGATACAGGTACAATACAGGTAAAATAATACAAACATTTTAATATAATCACATTCTCGTAAAAATTTCTTGAAACATGACGGAACAAGAATTACCTGAGATGTAACGAGGGAAAATTAATGTTTTAGCTATTCATTCACAAATTAATGAGAAAAACCGTAACGCACTTCGAGTTTTCATTCTCTTTTTCTCCCCATAGCTAATTTGTCGTCCGCACATTACTCGTGCGCCACGAAAGGAGAATTCGAGCACTCTCTACGAGACCCTTCGTGTTTTCACCGTCGACCCGGTGATTGTGTTTTTGATCCCCTATCATGAAACGAAACAAATTGTCCTGTCGTCACGACGCACGATGAAGGACAAACATCATTTCCCGTAAGTTGTGCCACGTGGCGAATTGGTCAATGCTGGTAATATGGCCAACTATAGGTAGTTGGAGTTTTCTACGAAATTGCGCCACCGTGGAACATGACCCAATAGAGCTTCAACATCGTTATAGACAAACCTGTGAACCATTTCAGGAAGTTGAATGAACATTGGAACGGAGTCGAAAGTTGCGTTAGATCGAAGGAATAACAGAGTTTTGTCCGCGTGATTAACGAGTCGCCAATATCCAACTGTGTCGCTGTTTTTTTATTCCGAAAACTCATTTAGAGCGGCAAATATCCCCAGTATATCGTATGAATTGCGTTTGTTTTAGAAGTACCGATATAATTCAATTTTTGAAAATGTTTAATTATTTAAATTATATGTTCATTTGTACTCGCGTCTTATTTAACCAATCGGCATTTTTATCGCACAAATAGCTCACCTATTTTATATGCGCAGTGTACACTCAGCAATATAAATTTGCTTCTCACATTTGGCATTTTACATTTTTTATAACTAGCGTTTCCGCGTTTAAATTTCCCCTGTAAATTTAGAAACGTATACCAACATTTACCTTACACGAAGTGTTTCGCCGAATGTAAGCCGTGGTGGCGGTCTGTTATATGAATCGCGTTTGTTATTTGAATTTTACATACGCGGGCCCTTTCCGTTATATCCTTATTCTTTCAACCGTGATATACGGGGAAGTATCGAGAAAAAGATAAGGTGCGCGCAGCAATTCGCTCCGAGTAACGGCATAATGTACAGGGAACAAACAAGCGAGAGGCTCGCGCAACGCGTTGCGCAACTCGGCCGGGCCGGGTGTACGGAAGTTTCGTCTGGTTCGTAGAAGAGGTAATCGAGTTTTGGTTGTGCTTAATGGATCGCCGATATACCATTAATTAGCGTTGCAATTTCTCCTTCGAGTCTATTCAGTCGCGCGGACAATGAGTTCGCCACGCCGGAGCGGGCTGGTTGAAACGGGCTCAAGGAGACACATTTACCGCACGCAATAAATTTACCGGCGCCCGAGGAATGATGCAGCAAATATTTCGCGAACGGCAGAGACGACGTTTAATAAAGTAATAATTTATTACTACTTACAAACTCGATTAACCGTTCATCTTGGATACCGCGCGTATTTCCGCTGATTAATAATTCGTGTTGCCCGCTAATTAATGCTCTCGATACTGGTTGGTACCGAGGCTCCCTTTGTTCTGATACAATCTGTAATTTCTGTAGCCGTAGATCATTAAAATGATTTTACCAGAAAAATGGGAATGCGACACTAATTAGTTTTGTGAGAAGCGGGCCATATTTTTAGGAACAAAGAAAACGGATTCCCCTGTCGGATTCCGGAGTTTCACAGCCGGGTTATAATTCAACTGGCGTTGATATTGATTGGATCACCGCGTGTACAGAGTTTATTCTCGCCTACGACTGATGCTCGCGCATTTCCGTCACCGAGATCCGAAATTGAACGCGACGCCGAAACTCTTAGCGGAAATCCCAAAAGTTTTCGCGATAAGCATTTACTTCAGCCGACTAGGTGTAATTGAATTTTGTAATACGCGCTGCGAAGTGATATCGCGAACAACACGAGACGTCTAGGATCACAGGTGCTATCTAATGTGTTATCGGGATTGGCGCGATGTCTGTCGAAAAGTTTAATCGTCGAGATAATCGACGCGTCGATGCCGCGTCGCACATCGATAAATTAACTGATATTAATTAACTGATAAGTTTCGTCCGTATCGATTTAGCACGGACAATAAATTTCAGCGCGCATCATGCGTCAGTTTACTCGACGCGAGTACGTACCGGGTGATCCCGGAGTGTCCGTATCTCCTGAAGAAACTTCTTTTCAGCGTCATTTATGTAGCGGCGCTTTCGCAGGTATCGATCGAAGCTCACCGTCAAAGGCATTTCCGTGGAAATATCCGGCTTCCTATGAATCTCTCGCGTCTCAAGGTTGCAAACGCGTTTTATCGTGTCACGGAACAATCGTAACGTGCGCTACGGTGTGTTGTTCTTTTATTCACCGTAGTTATTTCCTTCCCAAGTCGGTCTTCCGGTTTATATTCATTGACGTTGTGTCCCCTTTGTTTCGCAAGCAGAAAGATACTTGAAGAAAAGAAGCGCGTCGTGATCTTGTTCGGTATCTTAATGAATTTTTTTGCAGCAGTGCAATCAACGAGTGCAATCCGGCAAAAATGCTGCTCGAAGGTCTCCGTTAAGTCGAGGCTGCAAACTATTACTTTAATTAACGACGTTAATTTTTTTTAATGATTTAATGAATTTAACGAACGTTATGTTGCAAAAGTCATTTGCAGAATGTCAAGATCATTCTAAATTCCATAATTTTCGCAGGTTAAATTTATACAAATAAAAATAACACTTCACTATTTTGTATGTACGATAAATTTTCGATTAGGCGCGTTTTGAAATCTTTCTTATCAACATGTCAGAGCTATTACTATGATAGACGTTGCGACATTAGCAATGAAAAGAGTTTCCGCGTAAAGATGCACATCACGCTTCGACTTACACAGTTTGTGTCAGCGATATCGTGATGTCGCGGCTTAGAACGTTCGTGAAGTGTCGTAAAGCGAATCGTGTCATTTAGTTATTTACGAAGATTCAACCTCTTTTATTCAACTTACTGTATAATTTCCTATTCGTTTATCTTCGTCATCCGACTTTGAATCTTTCAGTTCTTTTCGCCTTCGCAGAATTAATTAAACTCCAAAGTTCCGTTTCCAACGTGATTTGCTGCTCGCTGCTAAAAATATAGTTATTTGGCATTTAATATATTTGATTTCTTTTATCTTCAGTTTTTTCTTCATTTATTTTTCACATCACGAGTTTATATTTATTTTTTAATTATTTTTGTCAGTGAGAGAAAGACGCACATTTTATTTTCTTTTACATTTTTTACTTGTAAGTATATGCTTCTCAAATGGATTGAGCTGACAGATTCAAATAGGCTTTCGTTAAACTTTCCGAGAAACTTTAGGAAAATCGCGAGAAAATTGGACACGTCCGATCTTATGTCAGAACGCGGTGATATACAAGATGTTATAAATGAGATTCTGCATATAAAAGATCCCGAAAAAAGAACTTTATCGGAGGTTCTTAATATTTGCCTCAACGTTGCTCGGATTACGTCGACGTAGCGGGGCTTGAAGAGTTTTGTGAGTGGAAGTTGGTGAAATATGTCAAGTGGGAATATACTTTCCAATGCCCCTTATTAAAGTTACTGTAAGGTATGCTATAAATGTAACGCAACGCGATAAAAGGGAAGTATTTCAATAGGTGACTCGCATTACGATGTTGATATTTAACACCGAAAGTTACATAATTTTTCCTCGTGATGTTAAAAATACGTTTAAGCGTGTCTTTCTTTTTCACAAATATTTTTCTCAAATCTCATCGCTGTTGGGTTGAAAAGACAACATTTTAATCTACCTACTGTTCACGCGAGCGTGGCGAATGGACGCGCGTCGCCTGACCTATTTTATACTTATACTACTTGTCAGACCGCAGTCATTTAGCACTTACTTCTGGGAGGAACATTTCCTTTGCCACTGCTGCCGACACACATTCGTCTTAACTTCTAGATGATCCCCTCCTAATACGCTCGTAGCATATACGGCTGTGCGTGAAGACATAGAGACTTGAGTTACTGTCGCGCTATCAAATCCTATTGTCCGAGCTACGGTTATCGTGAGGTTACCATAACCAGATCATATATCTTGCGTATAAATGATCTCACGCCCTAAAGTGATGATGAAGTGATATATCTCGCATCATTTCTCAGATAAAATGATTTGTATTGCGAAAAAAGTCGCATCTTGTCAAACAAATGAATTAGATAGACAAATGGATTCGTGATATTTTAAATTGCTTCATAATTTTCGGTGTTATATTTTTTCATTTCGATATGTCTTCTAATATTGTCTTGTACGTTTTTAATTTTTTTTTTCGTAAGATGGAAAATACTATTCCTAATAACAAATGTGGACAAATAGATAATTGAATGCCATATCAATTTGTAAAAATTCGCATTTCGAAGTGCCAACTTTACAAACTTTTTTCTTTCTAATTCTATTTAATATTTTCTATTCAATTTTTAGTTGATAGCACTTAGAGCCATGGTACACAAAAACATGAACAAAAAGAGTAAACCGAAAATTTTAAAATAACAATCTTACATTTTCAATAATTCATAGCTAGTCGATTGAAGTTTTATTACTTATGCTTTTTCTACATGCTTTACTCATTGGCGCTACAAATTATAGACGCTTATTCCATACGATATTATTCCATCGTGGCTATCTATTTCTGGCCACGGTTTGATAGTTGGAATAATACATTATAGACTCGATTAAATTAATGATTGCCAGCTCTTCCGCAAAATGAAATTTTCCGGTGGGCGTTTGCGACTGTATAGTCCTAGTCTTGGTACCCGGTAATGAACGAACTATGAAGTTTCGCACGCGCGAGTCTACGCCCCGAGGATAACTTTTACCTCTTTGCGCTCGCAGCGAATGAGCATCCGAGCAGTATTACGTCGTTAAACAGCCGCCATATCATGTTGTAGCGTGTGTTTATCGAGTTTTAACTTGTGCGCGAGTTATCTTGACGGTAGATAAACATTCGCCGCGGTGAGCTTCGCCGGTGGCAAGTAGATTCGCACGGCAGAATCCCCTGAATCGCGATTAATCTGGAGCTTTTACGTGAATAACGAGCGGACACAATCTCTCGCCGATCAATGCCACGGATTTCGCCGGAGAGCGAACTTCGGGGTAACATTTAGTTAGCGCCGTTCGTGTGCCTTGGTACCAGCACTACTTGACCGTAACTCGTCGGTGAATCGCCTTAACTACATTAACTACGAAAAGAGCCAAATTACACAAAAGATTGGAAATTACACAAAAGATATCATATTAGATGTCGCGTGATTCAGTTTTGTCTCATGTCGAAAGGACCGTCTTGTAAATCTATTTTTGGCAAAATTGTTTTTACATTGTCATCTATTCTACGCGCAACTATTCTATTTTTGATAATGAACCGAATGAATGAATTTGATCCTCCTGTCTATTGGATGCAATTCAAGTCTCTTTTTAGGTATTCGAACTTTCATCTAAATTTCTTCCGTAACATTTTCGAGCGATACCTCTCTGGCATATGAACTACAAGCAATCTTTCAATCTTCAAACAATTTATTACCAAAGGCTACGCCGCGAGCAATTCGTTCCGTCGATGTAATAACGCGAGATCAATCGAACGCTTATTGCTCGTTTCTGAATACATGCAAATCATTGAGTTCGCTGTATATCCAACAATTAATAGTTAAATAAAAATGAAGAAGACTGAAATAGGGGCAACCACGTGTCGTACATGCACACGGCTTTCATTGTCATATCGATGCTCATTGAGTGTAGCTTTTTGCGTTTCTCGCGGGACGCAATCGAATTAAAGTCATCCCACAGCAGTGATTTATTGTGTAATCTAATCAAAATAGGATCGCTCCAGTTGTATCGTCACCGCCGGTAGTGTGGGCGTCGTTTATTCTCGTCCAATTATTCAGAATCGGATAGTTTGAATAGACGAGATCATTATTACCAGTATGGTAAAAAATTGGCCGGAAATGAGAGATTCTTTGTAAATTACATGGGTCACGGTCGACTGATGAAAGAGGAAAAAAGGGGAAAAAAAAGAGAAAGAATTCGTTGGAAAAGAGAAATGGTACTCTAACGAAGGATCGCTAACCGGCGCTGTCTAGCAGGAAATCGCAAATGGGATCTTTCTGACAGAATATTACATCGGGGACGAGACACCGTCGTTCCTTTGGCACTCGGTGCGCGATCGATAGGTCGCTTCTTCTCATGCGTCTTGATTCGAAGCTCAGGAGTAAAGCTCGGTTGTAATCTAATCTAAGACTACCGAATTTTCGAGTCGGGTTACCCTCACATATCCTCATTTCAATCTTTGCTATTTTATTTTATTTTTGTTTAACTTTTCATTACTGAAATTTCCTGGGATTTTTTGCATGTCTGTTTATTGTAATAATCATAATAAGTTTACGTACGTAACGTAAACTTTGCCAATTAATTTATATAAAGCTTACATATTCTTTGCTGTGGATTTTCTTGGTATTTATAATTAGGACACAGTTTGAAACTGTGTTGTCTGTGTTTTCTGAGTAAACTTTAAATTATTATATTTAAGACTCAGATCATAATAACAGAAAATAATAAAACGTAATCATTATTTAGATTTTAATAATAATTACATATTTATAGCTGTTTTTTATTTTATTTCAGTAATGTCCAAACTATTTTTATTTTATGAATAACGGAAAAATATATTTCTAATAATTAAGAACTTTCCGATAATATCGTCGTTTTAAGTTATTAGCAATGTCGAGTTCCTTTAAATCGATTTATCGTAGTTTTACCTTAAAGCAATCGACGGCGTTTCTCGTAAATCGAATCGAATTTCCGTCTCACCTCGAATAATCTAATATTGATAAAATTAATCGGCAACAAAATTAGTTAAGTGTGACATGAGTCAAAATAGCTTGAGTTTATTTTCTCAAATGAAAAGACAAACGTTATCCTCGATATTCCTCATCCGACTGTTTGCATTGAACATTTTTATAGTTGGAATAGCGTGCTTCGTAACAATGTTATTTAATGACGTTTCCATTTTGATAGAAGCAAGCAGCAAAAGTAGAAACATCGAGGAGAGTTGTGTAGTTTTCTTACCGCTGAAACCAATGATATTAGTGAACGAGTTATATTCATGGCGCTTCAGTCGAGAGCTTGAAACCATTGTCATTATAAAGTTAAATCTCTTGGCGATGAATGGCTATCGGCATCGATAAACATTTCCTTCAACCAGCACAGATCGCATTCATGAATCGATAGATTCGCTTCCCGGCTAATTTCTCATTGGCGGATTTCGCGGTGCTTTAACTTCCTCTACATTTGAGAGATATTCTTAGCAAGCGCCACTTCTTCTCGGGTAAAAATGCTTACCTGGAAGAAAAATCAATACCGGTAGCGTAAAGAGATTTTCATGAAGCCGTAAATCTACAAATTGCCATACTTTCCCGTAGTTTGTGCAGCTTTTAAAACTCATTTAAAAATATCGATCTTAAACCGGCGAGCCATTAAAGGAAATTGAAATTTCCTAATGAACAATGTGACTTATATTTTCACTTGAAAAACGCTTTCGAAACATCTTTTTATTTTATGATGAGTATTTTTCATTAATAATGTACTATCTATCGTGATTATACATTCTTTGAGGAACACCTTACTTTTTTAAAAATAAATTTCAATCATTTTCATAAAAGTGACAATATATTATACGGATATTTAACAAATACTGAGGGAATTTTTAGTAAAAATAATTTTTATACGAGTCTAAACTACAACTTTCTAATCCATATTTCCATATTTATAATCCAGGAGATAAAAGAAGTGAAAATATTTTTTTATGCGAAATGTGGTCGTTATTTTCTATATTATATTTCAGGACATGCGATAATTCTGAGTTAACGCCCATTGAATTCTTGAATGAACAACGCAAACGATATCCTTGGACTTTATGCTACCTTATATACGCTGGATCGCAATTACAATTAACAATAATCACCTCCATCCAAGTCTTTCCATGCCTGGCTTGCGATAATCCCTGTTATGACGTGCACTTTACGATGTTAGAGTTGCCATCAAGTTGGTGCCCTGCCTCGAGCTATTGTGCCTCGATCCTTCTAAGTGCTTTCGACAACTTGCATCGTGCCGATAATTCTTTGCCTCGAGCACCGACGAGTCGCAGGATTAAAATGGAAAATAAACAAGGGAGAATTGATATTAGATCGTTTTTCCGCGCGATTATTTGTGCTACAGAAAAATATTGCTATCGACATATTACTAGCAAGAATATATTGAAAGATATATTTTATTCTAGCGATAGTTTGCTTACTAGTACGCATACTTAATTCTTGTAAAATTGTCACGTTAGCGAAATATACATTTTCCACGTTTAGTCTCCGCTTTGGATATCGCTTTAAATCTTTGTCAATCTCATCAGTTTCGTTGTATCAGATCATGTTGCAGCATATCCTTCTCGGATAATATCACCACGTTGTTAATACGTGAACAACGCCAAAGGAAAGCCGTTTATTCCCATAAACAGTCTCAGGTTTCTCCTTTGACCTTCTTTCTTCTACGAATTTATTAAAATTTCATACGGTAATATTCCCTAGACGCTGGACCTCATCTCGGGCTAAGGAAAAAAAAACGAGAAAAACTGACGTACGAACTGTCTTGATGAAAGTATCCTGTCCTTTTTTTTGTCAGGTCAAGTTGTTCTTTTTACGAACAGCTTTTTCCCGTAATCGTGTACGTTTGTCAACTATCGGCATTTCGATCGATGCTCGGAGACGAGTATACCGAGTATGCCGAGACGAGATGTCCGAAGGCGTTGACGATTGCAGGGAAGACCTTTTGATGGCTCATTGCGCGAGTGCATCGTCTCGTCGGTATTGCGACGACGTAATCAGCAGTGAGTACGCGATCGACTTCTCTCATGGTCGACGGGGAGAGAATTGCGGCGAAAGCTCTTCGCGAACTGAAATATACCCTCTTCTATCTCGTTCCCTTGATAAATGGAACTCGACAACGTGCGTAATCAATTTTTCGACTGACGTAATACAAATCACCTCGTGAATTTATCCCGATGCGATATATGTATAATATAAATATACTTATACATGTAATAATGAAATTACGAACCGTACAATAATAGGTAGGTCGTACATTGTGGGTCGTAATTGATTAAAACCTTGGCAGTGTATTAAATTATATTTGGATACAATAGCTCGGGAAGACTTCTATCATATATGATATTAAATTCAGTATTTACCTTGTTAAATATCTAGTTTTTAATCATTTTTTTATAGTGCGTAGTACTTGTAAATTCATAAACTCATTTTAAAATTTAATAAATTTAAATATATGTTATAATTGTAATAAATATTTAAATTACAGTGAATAAATTAATTAAGGAACATCCCTTTTTCCGTAATCAGCCGATATCGCATACTATTGAATCCAGACGACGGAAATTGATTCTGCATCTCCTAGCTTTTACTTTACTCTCTGCCTCCATAGATTAGGATCGTTTGACGCTCGATGCTCTTTTTGTCTATCGCTTTGGCATTTTGCTTCCTTGGCATTCTCGGCTGCTTCATCTCCTCGTACAAAGTAGTTCTTCCCCCCGGCACAGGAATTTGTCAACGTGCTCGCGACCCGTTATGCGAGCCACGTTTTCCGTAACGCGTGACTGCAATACGAATTTTTTTTGCTCCACATAGACTTTTTTGCATACGCCGATCGCGGCCATACCGTGATTAAAATTATTTTAAGGCTGTCCTTTTGCTCAACGGATGAGGTAATGGATTTCTATAACGGCGTCGGGTCATCGAAGAGAAATTCGAGCGTCACAGACGAGGACTTTTCATAGCGACGCTGGAGATAATCAGTTATTTCTGCTTCCGACGCGGATCGATCGGAAAGCGAATGGAAATTTCTGCTGCACTCTTGATTGATAAAACTTGAAATTAAAATAAGATTGCAGGACCTAATATTATACATAATAAAAAAATCCATTACTCCTTTATGAAAATAAAACTTTCGCGATATTGTAGGCGTCTTTTCTTTCTCACTCTTTAAGAGGGCAATAATAACCGGAATATTCTAAAAATACAGTCGAGTAATTAATAGAAAGAAACTAGAAGATGCAAGATTGCAATTACGCAACTTTCTTACAATCGGAAGCGTACGGCGAGAGGATGAGTTATTAAAAACTACGCAATTGTATCATATAATTATACAGCGATGAAAGAAACGTTTCTATAATAAAACTGCGAATTTTCCGATTAAAAAAATGACGTTTGCAAGACCGCTATCGACAACGGTATCGTATTATTTTAAGAGTTGATTATTTTTTTAAAGCTGCATAATCTCGAAGAAAAAGAAAGTCCCGGTACTGAAGCAATCTGATTTAATATTTTCTCTTCAAACACACGCGCACGCAAATTTTCCTCACCGTTCCGGACAGTAAATTGAATATCGGTGCATATTGTGTTCTAAATTTTTCTCTGAAGGTTCTTGCATGAGATCGACTTACGAGATTTTCTAAAGATTCATGGGACTGGCCAAAGACGGATAGCTCTTGTTAGTTTCAATACAATAGCTTACTATGATCTTCCATGCACGTCAACGTGACGCCATAAATCAAATTTGTGATGGCACATTAAGGTGTGAAAATACAGTATCTACCAGGCGGTAAAATAGATTCTAAAAAAGAATCAGTCGGGAAGCGATTAATCGTCTCGGGCTCGTTTGTAATCGCCAAGAAATCGATTCGACGTGCTGTATCCTTCTACCCTTCCCCGCTCGGCTCTTTAATGTTCCTTTAATGTTCTTATCGGGAATGAATTCAATCTACCATGAAACGCGATATATTGATTCACTTTAATTGAGATGTGCTATCTTCGTACAAATATATTATATTTGCGGAGAAGGGCAAAATTTTAAAATACTGCGTCGACGCGACGTTTAAAAATATCGTAAATAACATTTGACTAACAAATTAACGCGTTAAGCTTCGTAAAAGTAAACAGAGATAAAAGGTTTGAGATTTTGTTACATCCGATCATAATCCCTTCGCATTAATTTATTAAATGCACATGAATGAACGTTCATATCTTGCATTGTAATCATTTTCTTTTTTTTAAATGTTAGTTTCAATCTTGAAATCAGCTAAAATTTTACAGCTTTTACGGTTTTCTAGCTTTTGAAAATTTGATGTCTTGTTATTTTATTTTCTTTTTATTACAAATTTTTCTCGTCTCGTATCTTGTCAGTTTATCGATATTACCAAGATTGCAACATCAATGCCATCCTCCGAAGATATATGGGCGAGTGTCTGTATAGATTCTGAACGTATGACATTTCCTTCCTTTTCCCCGTTCTCATAACGACATTTCTTGTTCTGGCCCCAAGATTGTGCTGATATTTTGTTACTGTCATACGCCAATTGTACGAGTCGATTTATCGGCGACGAAGTCAATATCCCTGCTTACGACGAGCAGGAACACGCATCGCAATCATTTCGTCGAGAAATCGCTCAGCTGCTGGGACCACTCTATGTATAATGTAGCAACGTTATAAATTTATTCGGCGATTGCCATCGCAATGGTACGCGGTCGGAATCGCGTATCGACTAAACAGCCTGGGCTGTCACGAAGAAAAATAGTATTCGAGAAAATTAGTGTGACACTTCAGCAAACCGGAAATTCGCGTGACTATTCATTGCAAAAACTGGGCACAGGTGAACATAAATTATAAATGAAATAGTGGCGATCACGGCGCCGAATCGGAAAACAAGTCGAGACTGTCGACTCGATATAACCGATTTCTGCTTGTTATGTCTGCCTCCGTATTCGTGCTATACAATCTATAAATATTTTATCTTTTAGACAGTCACAGAAATTATGTTGAATTGACGGACTTAATTTTCTCGAGCGTACAAACATGTCGGAAATGAGAAATCGATAACCCGATTCGCGCTAACGTGAAATTTGCGACGTAAATGAGAATTTTAAACGTTAAGAAACTGATCGTTCTGGGTAATTTAGCATCCGGCAATTCCGTTTAAAAATAAATCGAGTCTATTCCAAGTTTACCTGGAAAAAAAATCTGCAAATCGCTTTGTGGAACAAAAGTTTGATTTTTACATGAAACATGAAACATTTTTATATATCTGCAACTTTTAGTACGATTTCTGCGAGAAACGTGTTTATGAGATTTTTTCCTCTGAAACCGAATAAGATTTTTGATCCGCACGAATGCGCGGGGAAAGATTTATAGATACTTGCAATCGTATAAATACAACCGACCCTCGTTAATCACACCTCTTGACTACTGCAAACGAAAGTAATCGAAATCGGAGAGTTTAAAGAAAAGCTCGTTCTCGTAAAAGCGAGTTTAATTGAATCTTTGAAATACTCGGATCATCGTTGATCTAAGGAACGCTCGTTTTCCATCATTTATGCATCGTCAATCCGTTTGTAACATTTATCAAGAAGTTTTTATATCTCGCACCGACAGAAATCTCTGTACGTCAGCGTATGTCTTTAAGGATCAATAAAATATAGTTTACAGCGTATACGAGGGTAACGCCTATCCGCGACGGAAAGTTTTCGTGTCGAGAAGAAAGTTTTATCACTTAATGATCGGAATATGGCCAAAGGACGAAATTGTGCCATCAATTTTTGTCCGGAATTTTATAATATATATAAAATATCGCAATTTTATGTATCTCGCTTTAATCTCATTGATCCGTGCTCAATCGCTGTGGCAAGAAATCAACGAGATTTGTGCTACATTAAGCAATTCTTTGTCCTTTATATTTTCGCTGACTATACTTTCCTGTATCCTTTATTTAATCGACCCACATCTCAATTTTTGCTCGCTGTAAGTTCGAAAAAGAAAAAGTACCATGTATCGGCTTTCGAATGGAAATAATTATTTTTACGATGAAGATAGAAATTTGAATTTTTTAAATAAATTTTGAATAAAATAATGAAATTTACATATTTTTTTTATATAATTATATACATAATTGTTATATAAAATGCGTATTTAAGCATACAAAATTCTAAATTTACTCTATAGCACTGTAAAAGATGCTTTAAATTAACTAAATTTTATATGAAGTACTTTCAGAAATCTACTTGTTTTTCAAAAAAAGAGAAAGTGGCCTGCCTCAACCACGTGAATTCATATATCCCTCAATTCATTATAGGAACACATGTTAAATGTCCACGTGTTTCCAGTGCTAGTATCCTGCAAACGAGAACGAATTGATAGTGGTAGATCGCAGAATGCTGTTGCGAATGCGATTTTAGTTTTCGATCGGTAAATTCTATTAAGAATTTACCGATCGAAGTTATCCTAGCGTAGTATTTGAGATAAGGCGCTGTAGCTCCCGCTCCCGCACTGAATTTTTCACTACTTTTCAGTTAGGCTGAAATCACATGATACGGAATAGAGCTGCGGAATAGAACGTGTGTCATAGAAGCAACCAATTAAAACCATTCTGCAGATTTTCTATCACGATTAATTGCTTCTATGACGCACGTTCTATTCCGCAGCTCTATTCCGTACCATGTGATTTCAGCCTAAGTCTAGTTATATAAAAGAGTAGTCGGATGAGTCACTAGTAGGATTATCCTCCAGTCTAGACAGGACATTACACATGTACGAGACGGTCTCGCGGCGATACACAGTTCCATATTGTGTTAAATACGCGTCATTATATATTTTCTGTGTTAATTCATTAAAGCTAAATTTTGTAAGAAACGATCGTGAGTAAATATTTTTTGAGAATCCCGAACATTCGCGTGGCAACATTCTGGCGACCGTGACAGGACTGAGTGAATTCGTTGCCAGTAGATTTTGAAGGATCGTAGTTTTAATCACGATGGAAAAAGTAAAATTGACGCAGAAAATGACGCGTGCAGCGTTCACGCGAGCCTATGGAGCTTTCCAAACGGAGATTACGAAGCAGCCGTCGAACATAACCTCGTCAAAGATACAATTCTTGATTGTACGAGACAAAGCGAGCGAGCTCGAGAGCATTAGACAGATGCTGATGGATATAATGCTGGAATCGCAAGTGGATGAAGACATCATGCTCAAGGAAACGGAACATGCGGATGAGTATTTGGCTAAATATCATCAGGCGAAGATTGAGATGATGCAGTTGATAGAAAGAGAAAATCCACGAAGTTTGTCGGCATTCACAGAGACATCACGCTCATCGCAGTCGTCTCCAGTAATGACTACGCAAGAAAGTATACGCTCAGTAAAGTTACCGAAAATCGAATTAAGAAAATTTGGTGGCGACGTTAAAGATTGGCTAGCGTTTTGGACCACGTTCAAAAAGATTCATGAGGACGAGTCGCTATCTAAAGAAGATAAATTCCATTATCTTCTACAGTCAATGATAAAAGATTCGCGAGCGGCCGAAGTCGTGAATAGTTTCCCCCCGACGAGGGATAACTATGAAAAAGCTATACAGAGCCTACAAAATCGTTTCGGTAAAAAGGACTTATTGATAGAATATTACGTGCGCGAATTATTAAAGCTCGTTTTAAACAAAAATAAAGGATCAACGCTCATGACCATTTATGATAAATTGGAGACACATCTTCGTGCACTAGAGTCTTTAGGCGTAACGACCGATATGTGCGCGGCCATGTTATTCCCGTTAGTTGAGTCTTCACTACCGGAGGAAGTTTTACGCGCATGGCAAAGATATTTAACTTCCATGGTCGTACAAGCAGACGCTGCAACTATTACCGCAAAAGATCGTCTCACTAATTTGATGAAATTTTTGGGAAGAGAGGTAGAGATCGAAGAGCGTATCCAAATGACTAAATCCTGTTTTGAGACGAGCGACGAACCGACAAAGGATAAAAATAAGAAAGAAGGAAAGAACAGTCAAGACACCGCAACTGCGGCCGGTCTACTCACTGCAAGAGAAACGAAGATTCTAAAATGGTTATTCGGTGAAGCTGGTAATAAAAGCTCATTGTCAGTCTGCGAGAAGACGAAAAACACAGCGATGGATGAGCGAACGAAGGCCATCAAAGATAAATGTGATTACTTCAAATACTTAAAGGTAGGACTTAGCTATAAAAGATGCCGTAAGGAACAAGGAAAAGTGCCCTTGGTGCGGGAAGGAGTATTGTTTATTGATGTGCAGAAATCTTTTGAGTAACGAAGAGACGAATGCAGTTACGGACACGAAACCCGAGGAGCAAGCTGTTACGGAAGCATCGGGTTTGGCTAATCTCTCTATTAACGTCAACGTATTTTTACCCACTTTAAAGGTTAAGATATACGGTGCTAAAGGAAATGTAGTCGTCCGTACAATCATAGATATCGCATCGCATAGATCGTATGTTCTGAGTTCAGTAGCAGAGAAGGTTGGCTGCAAAATCATCGGTAAACAGAACATGATACATTTGCTCTTTGGAGGCATTAAAACGAAACCATAAAATCGAAAGGCTTGTAGTGTTTTTGTACGCAATTTGAACGAATCCTATAAGTGCAATTTTGTTGCTTTACAAGAGGATGTTATATGTCAGAACGTTCCTAAGACTAACAGCAGTCCGTGGACAGAAGAGCTGGAGAAGAACGAAATAGTTTTGAGCGATATCGGAGAAAATAATGAGTCTATTGGTTTGTTAATAGGAGCTAATATGGCCGGCAAGTTGATTACTGGCAAAATTGTTCAGTTGAGTCGAGGTGTAACTGCCATAGAAACAAAACTTAACTGGACACTAATAGGACAAGATTTAATCCATAATAGAAAAGAAGATGCAGCGTTATCGGTATTATCCATACTTACACAGGAAGCGAATAGAGTGCCATCCGTGCAGTAATAAGCTCCCGTGAAATGAAACCTATCGCAAACCCGGCATTATTTCCGCCGTCGATTAGCATAAGCTCTCGCGTTAATAAGAATTGGTTTCGAAACCCGCGTTCGCGCCTTTGTCCAAAGGCAATCTCCTTCCGCAATTCATAACTGTTACTGACATGGAAATTAATTCTCTGTTTCAGAGGCTGATTGCTGAACTCAACAAGGAACAGGAGGCTTTCATCGCCAACAAGCAGTCAGGCGAGAAGGGCGAGGCTGTTGCACCATGGGTCGGCGCACCGAATGAAGACGCGTTGCGTGAAGAGTGCCTGTCCCTCTCGACCGTAATTATTTTTCTTTTCATCTTCTCTTTTCGCACAGACTTTTCTGGAAGTCTTTTGAGATTTTTAACAAATTTTCTATGGCTTTCTATTCACCGATCGTATCTTTGTCAAACAAGTAATCAAAGTGCATACTTTAGAGCTCATCTTTTTCATCGTCATGAGACAAATTACAAAAAAGAGGAATATTTTTCGAAAGACTTAAAAAATATTTTTAGATTTCTACATATATAAATATACTTTTTTCTTATTTCAAAATAAATTAAAATGCAACACGTTCAGTTGCGCGTTTCGTGGGCCCTCTTTGTTTCACGTAGATTGCTTTTATTCGCTTGCGAGTTGTGAAAGCTAATTTGTCTGAGTAACAATACGGAACGTATATGTTTGTTATCTTATTCATCAATCGGTGTTTTACACACAAAGAGTGTGAAATTGCTTTATTTTATTATTGGAATTCAAATTTTATTGCGATTGACAATTGCACGCGCGTCAATACAAATTTTCTAAGTTTCATATCTACAGTGTTAATTGGTTTAAATTTGCCCGGTATTTATGTATTATTTATGTACAGCTGTTTTTTATTGGATGCATAAAATTATCCGTATTAAATTTAAATATCTCTATGTGATCTTATGACGTACGAACGCGTTTCGAATACGATTGCTGTTAAATTTTGTCGTGCAAAGGATTTTTGCTGAGTTGAATTTACGAACTACGTGTCACAAAGGTACTGCTGTATGACAGAATTTGCATTTATTACTTATTATTTATACCACACAAAAGTCACCGGATTTTTCCCGTTCTCGTATTCTCGTTTCGTATTTTCATTTCATTTACCAGTTTCATCACGTTTTCTGATAAAATCCCTAAAGCTGCCGATTGCAAAGGCCGTTAACAAAAATAGTCTCATTTCGCATGCAATGAAATTTTTATACGATATTACACTCTTGGTGGTTATTTCTATTCATTTTTAAGTATCTAGAACTGCCACATAGATTTAAGCCGCAAAAAACTTTTGAATAATCAGGAGATTTATGATTTAAAAAATTAACTTTCCGGAATAGTGTTACATAATTAATGTATAAACGTAATATGCGACATATATCAAATTATTAAATTCTCTTATGATTACAATACACGTAATATTTCAAATTTTATAATGGCAAGTACATTATAATTTTTTATATATTTTAAATCAACTTCTCATAATTCGAAACAGCTTATGACAATTAATTAGAGAACATATTTCCATCTTCAGGGGAAGAAGGCTTCGTTTGTTCATGCTGTTAAAAAGATTATATATTTATTTACGTATCGTTACGAAAGATTTAACGTCACGAATTTAGCTTTAGTCAAGCCGACTGGATTAAACGCGGATCCTACCTTCTCATGGGTTTCAGGATCGACGTAATTTCGTGAGAGCACCACCACCAGGCGTAGAATTCGCTTGGGATTTCGAGGCCGTTCAGCCAATGGCACAGGCCACCCTTGCCCTGGATCCGAATCTTGAAGCTATGAGGTTCGAGCTTGTCCCGAAAGTGTAAGTAAATTAAAATATGTTCTATTATAACGATCCATAACATGGCTCCACCGTTCCATTTATTTGATATCACGAAAAGATCGAAAATAATAGTTTTACGCTTTCTAATTAAGTCTCACTATTTTATTTAAATGATTTAAATGAATGATGATTTAAATGATTTCTTTAATTAAAGTTAAAATTATCATAAAACAAAGTTATAATCTTGTATAAATTATGTGACACATGAAATTAATAATTTTGAAGCATGTTTTGTTAAAAATAATCATATTATAATCGCGTAATGATGTAACAAAAAAATTAAATAACATTCATGTTGGTTATTAAATTGTCGACAAATGAAAGTTACAATGTACAAATTATGAAAATAAATGATTTGATTTGATTAATTGACTCGCGAACTTGTTTTCTCAAAGTACCAATTCATTTTCAATTAATTTTGTTACTCTCTTTGTTACTCTACGGAACATGAAAGGGTTGATTAAATTACGTCGTAACATTCGGTGAAAATAATGCATTTTATTGTCCTCGTAATTTCATTCAATTCAGTGAAATTGTGCACAAAGCTCAGAGAAAAGTCAGAAAAACAATTTTACGGTAGATTGATAATGAGCAACCGATAAAATTTGCTCCCTCATTATTGCTCTACTTAAACAATTAGTCGATTTCTCGTCGCTTCGAAATCAACTGTGTTTCTCTTTCGAGACCTTGTCGATACATAAATGTCAAGGGCCACAAGCGAGGGCGATGGAACCGTGCGCGAAAGTGCCGTGCAGGAATATGAGTACATTGTACAGATTTAATCACCTTGACGATTAATCGGTTCCCGACTTCGATGAAATACCGTCGCAAAGCGCAACGTTAATTAGCGCGACTGCGAATCCTGATCCTGGAACCTGATCCCTTCGTCAAATCCCCTCAAATCATCGATTTCGAGAACTCAACCCGATCTATTTGGGGCAGTATATCCGAGGAGAACTTCTGGCGTAACTACTTCTACCGGGTGTCCTTGCTGCGCCAGGGTTATGAGCTGAACGCGATGGCCAGCCAACAGCAAGCGGAAAGCAACCCCAATCAAACGCTCGCCAGCACCGATAGCATCGATCATACTCAAGGTAATTCATTTTTCTCTGTCTCACGTTTTTTTCACTGTTACGTAGAACGGTTTGTCGTAGTACGCCGACGTTGGCATTGCGAGGTGATTAGGTTCTCCAGTTTTGCTCGAGAGCGTCGTGGCTCGACGCGCTTCCTGATCTGTTAATACCGATTACGGAGCACGCAGCTTTCTATAATCTATAATATTGAAGGGGACGCCCTACATGCTGTCGGAATATATGAATATTAATGAAGTCGAAGTCTAATTAAATGATTGTCATATTCAATCGTGCATGTATAGTCTGTCAAAACATGGCATCTCACGCACAGCTGCCTTTGAATGAAATTAGAAATAACGTATTTACCATTGTGATTTAATATCGATAAAGCGGTCTGACATGTTGAATTAAACAACAACGATATTAATTCTTTTCACGACTCTCAACGTAACATATATGTCGTACATTGGCTCAGATTCTCCGGCTGAGGTGTCGTTCGCCGAGAGTCGGAAAATTCCGATTGTCTGCGTGGTCGGGCTTCCCCTTTGACGTCCGCGGCATGACGTCTCGCCGAGATAAACCCCGTCGGATTGGATGATGCAAGCTGCAAGATGCAGCTTGCGGGGGTAGAGAGAGACTCGGCGGCGCGGCGTCGCGCTGCGTTTACGCCTGATTTGCAATTCCGATTAGCAGCGTCCCACGGTGGACCTTTTTGCATGGTGTGGAGTTTTTGAGATGGTGTGCCTGTAGTGGCGTGCGTTTTCTGTGCAAATGTCATGCCGGATGCTGGGAACGTATTGATCCGCGGGTAGCCCGGAGTTGTGACTTAAAGTTCAATCGGACGAACTTAACGTCCGTGCCGTCTTAATATTTTTGCCGTCCGTAATGTTTTATAAAATTATCAAATTTGAAAATTGAACCCGTGATTACGGTACTACGACTCGGGCGTGTACAGTTTGCCGCGCATTTACGTAATCCACGTGAAAGTTTACGCAGCACGAAATCGATATCATGTTGATATTTTGATACTTTGATCTACAAAGTTGATATTACATAACGTATCATGAGATAATAACATTTATTAATAATAATTTCTTCATGTATTATGTGAGATGTAATACATAATTACAACTCATATAAATCCATGTGTGGAGAATACATATATAATATTACGTTTTTATTAATTACTAATAAGTTTTACTCTTATGAAACGCTATGCTTAAACTAATTTTGTTTTAACAAAACCGATTATGAACTCGATAGTAGAGAAAGGGATAGGAGAAAAAAATTTTATTCGAATTAAATTCCCCGGGTGAAGCGGTTTATTTAATCGATGAAAAATATGTGCTAGGTCCGTCGGCGATCCGTACGAATGTACCAATGCGTTCCATCGTGTATATGGGCTTTTGCACGAAACGTGGTGTCACAGCGAGATTACGGCATCGGAAAACGAGATAGAGAGAGAGAAAGAAAGAGAGCGGGAGTCATCAACCCCTCGCGATCGACCCTTTGATTGCGCAAACAATGGAATTGCGAACGGCGCGGATGAATTAACGGATTAAGGAAAATGCTCGGTGGTCGAGTCGGGAAATCGATCGTGGAGAGCGCAAATGATTGAAACGTTGAAATATCCCCGAAGTCAAAAATTATTCCATGAATAGGGATTCGTTGCTGTTGCTCTTTCTTTCTCTCTTTTTCTCCCTCTCGCGTCCCATTTCTCCACCGCACCGTCTCCGATCGTCGAGCCGATGGCTCCGAAAGATCCGATTTCGCTCTAGTTCCAGTGTATCGCGAGAAATTGAATCTATCGGGAAGAAAACGCCGGGAGATTCGGTTCTACTCGATCGCAGAATATCCCAGCTGATGAAAGAACGATATCTTCGCGCCTCAGAATTTATGGGGCGGAGTCTTGCGGAATCCCCAAGCGTCGATAACATCCCCGAATCTTTCTTCTATATTTAGATTACGGATAAAGATAACTTTTGTCGGCAATATAAATATAATATTTCGGCCTCATCGATTATTTTGTTGTTCATGTATCGGTACCCCGAAATCACTCGCGTTGGCACTTTTATTTTCGTGAAAATTTGGAATGTGCGTGTGTTTAATTTAGCGACTCGATGTCTCGCGCTTGATTAAATTGATTAACTGCCATTCCGCTTTCGCGTTGAGATTAATTAAAGTCCCTCCTGCCTGCGCGTTCCTGGAATTGGGTGCGATCGGCTTCGGCAAACAACCGCGGCATCTCCCTCCCTCCTCCTCCCCCCGTTTCTGATCGTTACTGATCGTTTGCGTGCAAAATCAGGTTCTAGTAGACTTAGCGTTAGCATTAGATACATAAACACGCGCGCTAAAATGTACATAATGACACACGCATCCTCATGTACACGTACACGTATATTCGCGCACTCCTACCCGTCTAGTTTAGCCGTCAGTGTTGTCTTGCGAACAGTTCAAATGACCACTGGCCAGACAACCACCAGCGGCGTCACGACGGCGAGCAGTAACAGCGCGCTGGCCGACTCGCCAGGCCACGAGTTCGTATCCGATACCATGAGGGTCTCGGACACAGACCTCGAGGAGGTCCGAGAAGGGATGAAAAAGCTGGGGATGCAGCCGCCGAAAGGTTAGTCGTTGATCGTTGGTCGTCGTTAACTCTCCCGCACACACACCTATCTCAGATGTAACACGCATCGACTGTCGATCGTTAATTTTCGCGGTTCTCCTCGCGATAATCTCCGTCGACTAGACGCAGAGATATATCGCGGCGAGAGTAATTCTAGAACTGGAGGACTTGGCCTCTGGATAGATTGTGGTACTCGCAGCATTTGCCTTTTAAATGAGAATTTTCCAAATTTTTATGACGGCAGGTGAACGTTACGATGTCCGGCTGGAATTGACTTCCAGAGAACTTTAGATGTTTCATCTCCTTAATGTTAGTTACGACCACCAACGAGATTTTACATAATTATGTGATGAAGACGCTGTTTCTTATTTGCTGGCGATTAACGAACGGTACAAAATTACGTATAATTCTTTCCCGCTGTTGTTTCCGCAAATCTTTTATTACTAAAATTGGATAAAGGTCTACATATATGGACAAGCGAAGCGTGTGGAACTTTCATTGCATAGTTTCTGCGAATGTAAGTCTTGGAGGAACGCAGGGCTGTGCCGGATAATTGCATCCCCGTTAAACGTTATAGCGAAATTTGTTGCCGGCTGAGAAATGGCAGTTCTTGAAAACTATTTCTCGCGTCGCGCGCGGGTTACGTACCATTCATTGATCTCACCAGCAAAACGGAAACGGGTCACCGAGGTGATCGATGCAAGAGCTCGATCTGTGCCACGACACGGTCCAAGAGTACTCTCCTCGTGAGTATGAAATTAATGCCACCGCGCGAGAAGCCTGACCTTAATTTCTCAGTGTATTACACCACCACCAAGCTAGTGTCGTTTCTTACGTAGCTTCACTGTACATCCCCTTCGATCTTCCTGTCTGTGCTTTTCTTTAGGGATTGCTTGTTTCCGAATTTCTGAGTGTGTGGCAACGACGTGCCTTTCCGACGTGCATCATGTCGTTGTTGATGTTGAACGTCTGTTGCGTTTGAACATCTCTTTCTTTTTCTTTTTTTTTCTCTCTTTCTCACTCTCTTTTACATGGGCGCTCTGACTAAACGACCGCTTTTCATTCTATTTTGTCAACAGCCTAAAAGAAGAGGAGAGTGCCCCCAAAATGCCATTATCCAAAGCACACCCCTCAGAAATATACATGCTTCCCACTCTCGAAAACTAACAATTTCAGTTCTTGCGAATACCGAACCTCTTCTCGCGTCTCTCTCCCTCTCCCGCTCCCATTTTCATCCCTCTTTCGTTCTCTTTCTTTTTCTCTTTTATTCTCTGTTCCCGTTACGTTCGATCGCGAAGCCACCCCCTCCCAACCTGAACGTTTCCACGGGACGAGCAGCGTGTTCCTTCTTCGCGGACCGTTCGTTTCTGATCGCCTGCAGCCCACGCGATCCCGTGCCAGTCGCAAGGATCACCTCGATTAAACGCGACGAGTACGAATCGGCGAAGAGATCAGCGTGCGAAATGTGGTGCGCCTTCTCCATCCACTGTGACTCCGGAACAAAATGAACGAGCATGCGTAAGAAACAGCAAGGTTCAATTTTAACAACAGTAGGCGATTAGATCCGTCATTGTAAATTTAATTAGTGCAGTAGAGAGAGAAATTTTCACGTGAAATAGCGTTACAAGCTTTCTGATTTTCGTACTGTCGTTAGAGCTTGACTTTAGGGTATTTGGACGATTTATATGAGAAATCTCGAGTGTTATTTTACGGAAGAGTCCTGGACGGGCATCGAGAGCATTTTTATATTCCAATTAAGGGCATACCTTTTGACGGATGCTCGTCGTACGGGGAGACATGCTATTATTGGCTCGTCGGGACAAGCGCGATACATTCCTGCGCGATCCTTGAAATCCTTTCGGATCCACGTGTCACGGTTGCATCCAAGGATGCTGAGTTCCGGTATATGAGCGAGAGAGACAAGCCTGCAATCAGCGCACGTTCGCTGTAACGCGTGTCGCAGCGGGATTAAGCAGAGGAATGTACATGGCGCGGCAATGCCGCGTGATTGTGCTACGAATATCATCGTTATTATTATTGTTACACCGCGAGATCGTCGCACTGATCGTCATTAAACGCTAATACCTGAATCGATAATGAGCTCGGCGCTAATTCGCGTCGCGACTAGCTGATGACGAGGAATTGAGAGCCGTAGCGTAAACGGCGTCGGGGCAACGGGCGAAAATTCGACAAAAGAGAGAAGCGTACTTCAAACGCGGGGTACTCGCAGTTTCAATTCCGAAGATATTAAAAACGGTATTTTTTTTATTTTTAATATTTATATATCGAGTGGAGAGATGTGTATTCGGAATTTTTGCCCGGCCCCCGGTTAGAGGCGCGCCGAGCTCGTCGAGTCGCGAAAATTGAAGATGAAACGCGGCGGAAAGAGAAACGGAAACGTGGATAAACAAAAGGTCGTCACGTCGAAACGTTGTGCGCACGTATGTACGCGAACATAATGAATAAAACAGATGCAAAAATACAACAATAAAAGGGAGGTTCCGCGAGAGAACGAAGAACGAGAAAGAAAATAGCGAACATACACAACCGGAATAGTGGCAAAAAGATATTCGGCTACGTATCTGTATGTTTGACCGTTTTGCTGTTACCTCCTTCTCTCTCTCTCTCACTGTCTCTTCTCTCTCTCTTTCTCTGTATCAATTTCAATTAATCTAGCCTGTTCTCGATTCTCTCCGTGTCTTTGTAAAGAATATAAACTAAACGCAGAAACGATCGAATATAAAAAATAAACAAATCAGGAAGTATAACGCAGTTATGGATGAAACGCGAGAGATTACGTTGCGCAAACTGCAAACTTAATTATAGGTATATCTTCGTAAGAGATTAATTAAATGGAGACCTAAGGAAAAATAAAAAAGAGAAATATATGTATAAATATATATACTATTGCTAAATAAAATATAAAGAGACGGTGGCGCGATACCTTTCAATCCGGAAATTTTTCCCGCGATCCTCGCGCCGTCCCCTGCGAACAATCAGATCTCTTGCAACAGAAAACAAAAGATCAACAAATTCTTACCAGCATATCAGAGAGATGAAAATCCGAAATATCGCGGGAGACGAGAGACGATTTCGCGAGACTCGGGTTCACGGTGGAGGACATTCGGATTTTTTTTATCGCGCCGCTGTAAAATTCGTTGAATGACAATACGTGTTTTACCGGGAAACGAGCTATAATACCGCTGGTGCCCGGCACTCTCGTGGGTGGTGTAGTTATTGTAGCGATTTCCTTTCGGGGGAAAAAAAAAAGCGGCCGGCTGCGATCCGTTTTGCGCGGCACCCGATCGTCCACCGGGGAAAGGCGGAATAAACGGGATAAATTAATTACGCGCGGCGGAGAGTTTTTCCACGCGGACGACAAACGATTGGGTGGAAACGTAAACGCGTCCGACGAGCGATTTGTATGTGTCTATCTCGCGTGGATTTACGCGGGAAAAGAGACGCGTTTGTCGGAAGGGAAAAAGGGACAAAGCGAACGTTAAAGCCCCGCCCGCGGTGATGCGAAGTCGCGCGTCCCGTGAATTATCGAAGTAGCATTAAGAATTCTGTTCTTCTGTTAAAGAGTTAGTATCGCAGGAAACGTCGACGTTTAGCAGTATTACGGTGATCGGATAGATTGCTCGGAGATCGTTTTATTTAATGGTGATACTTGCGTTTTTCGATTTTGTACGTACCTACAACGTTTTATAGTATTTTACGCGCGTAATAAATAAACTTGATCTTTATATATATTTTTTTTAAGTTGAAGTTTTAGATCACGTACATTCCACAGATAATATTTAATTCACGATTTCCCCGCCATATGCTGCATCTTTTTTTTATTTTCATACTTATTGAAATTGACAGGAAAATTGAAACAAAGGACTTGTAGGTGCGGCATAGATATAGAAAAATAGTATTTTTTTACACCTTATGGCATTTATATTTTATCCTATTTTTAAAAATTTAGCATATTACATGCAGTTTTATGGAGGGGGGGGGGGATGTAGAGCCTCGTAAAAACGCTCGCGAAAATATCGGATAATCCGCTTTCGTTTCGTGCAGTCCGATAAAACTCGGCAACAACTGAATTATGGCTTTCGGTTCTCGGTGCACAATTTTTTCCTCCCCGCACGACTTTTCGTCGGGGATATCGAGATTATCATAGTTCGATGCCGGTTGCAATGTAAGGACGAAACGATAGACGGGGAGCGATTTCGCGCAAACATGCTGCGAAGCATTTTCAGTATTTTATGTTGTGTATTTCGAAGAAGGGAGCTATCTTGCGAGATGACCGTCGCCCTGTTACATTCTTTCATTTAGTTTCCTTAGGGACGGGTACAAGAACATTTATGTTATTGAGGTGTAACTTAAGGATAAAACCAGCGACTTGGAATGCGTCGCAAGAGAACATTATTTAAGAATTAGGCATTCCTAGAGGGGCCGTAGTACTTATTGACGCCTTTATTTCAGTATGTTTTTTTAAATGTTCGTACGATGATATTAGATAATTTCGCGCTCGAACGACGGATCAATTTAACGCGGCGGTGTCTAAACTGATTGCGTTTAAGCTGACGCGACTGCAATAAAAAAAATGAATCGTATGCGCTATTTAAAATGTTATATAAAATTTTATTCGGCCGAGAGAGCCACAGGTCGCCGAAAATTAAATTCACCTTTTTGATATTTTTCATTCGGATTGTTTTCACAGCGATCCCTTCGGGACTAATATTACTTGCTCTTACATTCGACACGCTATTTCGATACGTGGGTAAATGAAATATTGATTTTGCCGGTTTTTTTTTTGTAGCTTTATATTTATCTACAACACGACTTTGGGCATCGTTAGCTTAGAGCAAAACGAGGATTATTCTCGCGACAGCGCAAGCTACGGATAATCGCATTCCCGAAGCATTTAAGTCGCGATATCCCGATTAATTACTTTTGTAATTGTGAGTCAGTCACTTTTGTAACGAGTACGTGTTAAGCGAAACGTGATTAACTCTAGCTACTCTTCTTGGCAATTCGCTGTAATTTCCAGAGAGTTATATAGTCGGTGATCGTGTGACAGACGTCGTCGTCGTCGTCGTCCGCGAAGCGTAAGCGCAGAAAGGACAAGAAAATCGCGATCGTAATCGCATCGTTCTCGATAATCGTGCAATATCTCCTTTCTCTCTTTTCGTCGAGCTACTAATTTTGACTATATCCTTGTCTTTAACGCTTAACGAACCGAACTCGGAGCTTTCGAAACATAAACGTCGAAGCCCTTTCCTCTCGCTTCACGTTGCTCTCGGGTTCTCTTTCCCCCATCCCTTTTGGTTTCTCCTGTAATTTGAGTTGTGCCCCTCCAATCCCTTGATACTTTTACACGAACACACACATACACGTACATGCAGGTGCACACTTTATACACGTAAAATGATTTCCGCGCACAAGAAACTCAGATATTCAGCGCGGAAACACAAACAGAGACGAAACAGACAGACAAACAAGATCAGAGCGTGGCCCCCACTCTGCAAAATAGCTACAACGCTGCTTGTGCCTCTCCGCAGAAGAAGATTGGGAACGTGAATTGGAGGCCGAGCTAAAGGATTACGAGGTTGTAACGGACAGCAATAGCTCCAGCGGCCCGGAGAGGAGCGTCGCGACGGTCACGAAAGACATCGCTAGCGATAATGACTGGGAGAAGCAGATCGACGAGCTGCTCGCCAACGAGGACGACGAGGACCTCAAGTGAGCCCGGGGAATTCTCCTCGTGACCGGATAAGAGGGTCGCGCTCCACCTTGAGATTCCGCGCGAACAGCGAGATCGGCGTGCTGGTTCTTTCGCATTGGGACTTTCTCTCTGATACGGAGAAGCTTGCGAATTTCTTTTGTACATTGTTAGTCTCTCGTTGATCTCCTCATCGGAACCGTGCAAAGAGGGAGAGAAACGAAGGACGAAGCGATACTCGATGAGAATCGAGCCGTCGATCGACATACTTTATTTTCTACAGGTCGGCTCGGCCGATGGATTGAGGCGCACATTGTGCACGCGTTAATTTCACGATATCGTAACACTATTTTTTTAAGCAGAACTTGTATCTATTTGCTTTATATATTGTGCCATTCATGATTTAACATGCGAGAAAAAAGTTTGGCGAGATAAATTTCTTTCACCGATTCTCTTTCATTCGTTGCGTGGAGAATTCGTGTTATTCAAGGATGGCAATCTCATCGTCATATATTGAAAGCATAGAAATCCGACCGTCGATAGGATTCCCTTCGATTCGCACTGGCTTCTTCTTTACATGGAAAAGCGAGAATAGTCCCCGCGTTTTGTTGCCTTTTGTTTTTTGGTTTGTCCCGCGACTGTCTCCGCATGAATCCCGATAAAATGGAATACGGGAAACCGTCCTTTTGTAGGGAAAAATGTAGTTGCAGCGGGCCATCTCAAAAGAATTCCTTCTCTTCAATCCATCGCCGATCTCCTAAGGGGGAAGAAAACGCGAATAAAGACGACGTGAGATTCTTTGAGGCTCGGCTCGTCCTCGAGAAGCGTATCGGGATAAAACGTAGGAGTCAGGTGTAAGGGCGCAAACCGGAAACCGCACGAAATATTCTCGACACACGGGAAATCACCGCTGTAACGGCAAAAGTGGGGCTCGTGGTAGTATAAAGGGCAAAAGCGAGAGAGATAGAAACGAGAGTCTCCCCGTCGTTTCTTTCATTTCTTTTTTTTTTAATTTCTCGAAAAGAAAAGCACTTTCTTTACGATCTTCGAGCACGATGAACATGATGGCCCACCACCGCCGTCTTACAGCTTGGTGTGGCGGAGAAGAAGACTCTCGCGTATTCGTACGATTATGCTTTCGTTAAATATATATTCGTATGAGATACGTATGAATCTTCGAAGAAGTTTGCAAAACAACATCCGACTGTTGTAGTTTCAGAGAGAGAGAAAAATGGATGCTGGAGAAATATATAAAATTAATTAACACCATAAACTTATGTCAATTATCGGGCGCTCATGTCCGAGAACATAATATTGATTATAATGAAAAAAAAAGTCTTCAAAGTTGTGTGATATTAAAGTAAAATTAATTTGAGGCATGGTCGACGAGGTCGCACGCTTTTCATCGTGGTCGAAGGATCAGCGGTTTTTCCAAGATAAATTACACTGCCGTGTACCGAAGGACACCGTTTCGAGCGCGGCTCGACGATTACGGCGATCAGTGGCGCATTTTCTGAAAATTAACGATCCTCGAATAATTGTGAAAAAAATACTGTTTCGTAATTTTTAAATATATTAGAACGTTTCCAGCTCGCAAGTAAGATGATCCTAAGCGTCAGAAACGCAAATGCGTCATTGTTCGCCGTTCCTTCATCGTAAACCGACGTTTTATCGCAACGGCGCTTTTCGTTGTTGATTGCCAGAAATTATTGCCGATCGCAGAGCGATATAGTCTAGGAAGCATGTCGAAAGCAAAGAACCGGTTCGGCTTTACGAATAATATCTGCAATTTGACTCGTCGTTCGTGACTTTGCGCGGAATATCCTACGATCGGGAAAGCGGGTAGGCACTAGATTTTAGCGACGTCCTTTGTTCAGCGTGTACTTTTCTGGCGAGATCTGTAGATAAGACGCGAGGATTGTCGTCTGCGATGACGATGACGACGATGACGACGATGACGACGATGATGATGATGATGATGACAATGATGATGATGTTGATGTTGAGAAGAGAATGTGTCGTTTTTAAGTTCGTCCTTGTCATGGAGGTGTTTCGTTATGCGTTGTTTGTATTGTGTCAAAGTGAATTATTCGCTGTAAGTATGACATGTTCGCGTTGTCTGTACGGATGAAATATCGTAATAATAAATCATTGCATTGACAAAACTCCAATGGAGCATATTGCTGCGCTGTTTCATTTGTGACTTGTAAAACACGCCGGCGGAAATCAGTCCTATCAATTTCGATCGCGTGCACGTGTACCCCCGGAGGTCGCGCGGCGCAACATTTTGTTGGTGCAACATTGTTCTCCGTGCGACATACCGTCCAATCGTCCCTTGCCAACGGAAGAGACAGGAAGAAACAGTTGACTTTCGCAGAACGGGGAGAGATTCTTGCGACAATAAAATCTCGCGTTACGCGAAACTGCGATTTGCCGAATATTAATATTCATAAACCAGAATAGTATCCACCCTCGTACGCAAATCATAAAGAGGAATACGACAGGGATATCTTCTCCGTGCAGACAAACGGGTTGTAGCTCAGAAAAATCTGTCGTGTTCGAATGTTAACATAGCGTCGAATACATTTAACATAGTGAATACAGTTAACATAGTGCAATGACGAGATCGTTATCGCAATGCCAATAATGGCACGAATGATAAAATGCAGAACGCAAGATACGCGCGAAAAGGTGAACAAATGTCGGATCGAAGCGAACGAATCAAGACAACTGGATTTATAGTGAGGAGAAGAGAGCATGGACTTTAGTGCCTAACTCCTTCGTGGAATTTAATTACTATTCTTATTACGGTTTTATTACTTGTGTCTAATCGCCTGTGTAATAAGTTTTAACGGATGAAATATTAAATAAGATATCGTCGTGTATTTTTATCATACACTTAATGCTAAATGCGGCTCGTCTGACGATCTCTATTAAGAAAATGGCATTAAATGTGGATCGGGTCGTTAAATCTATCGCTAAATGTATTCTAAAGATATAAAAGTATTTGCGTTTTAAAATACCAGAAGGATAAGAATAGTGCTCGGCATAGAGGCGGATCTTTGTGCATTAGATTCTTATATTTTGTAGATCTCAAAAGATTCCCGTCTCCCACTATAAATCCTGCTTCGGGGAATAATAAACCGTCGAGCGAGGAGCAAAGGCATTTGCGTTTTCTGTCGAGACATTCGTTTTGCATCGTGCACCGAGTCCGGGTTTTCGGTCAATTTATACGCCACGACTTTTTCTACCCCTCTTTTCGAGTAGCCATCCTTACCTCTCCCCCCCCTTCCCCTCGAGGTGAAAGGAGCACCGCAGTAATGCGACGAGACCGTTTCTCCAGAAACCGCACGGCGAGCGGCTATATGATATGTATTATTATATTAATACTTCTCTCACAAAATCCGAGAAAAAGTCCGCTCGCGTCCGGCTGTGACCACGAGCGCGCGAGCACCCTTCGAAGAAATAAAAAACGCTGCTTCATCCGCGTTCATCTTTTCCTCTCCAAAACAAAAAAAAAAGAGAAGAGCTCGTTGTAAAGTTTCCATTCGTGTTTTTAGTCGATAGGCAAAGTCTTGTAAGATTTACTTAAGGAGGCGCAATTCACCCAGGCCTAAGTCTGTCGAAGTAATGCAAAGGCGATAATCGCATTTATCCGCTCTTTTTATTATTATGCGCGAGTCCTCGGGCTCCGTTCGTTCCTCCGTTCGTTCTCTGCCCGAATCCTTCGACTGTACAAATACAAAAATCGCGAGAAAGAGAATTCCCCGTCTCTCTCTCTCTCTCTCTCCTTTCTACACACCGGCCGAAGTGAGATTAAAAAAAATGCACACGAGATGTATATGACGTTAAATTTTCCGCGCGCAGAAACGTCGTCCTACCTTCCACGAAAGCGACAGGAGATAAACGCGATGGCCAGAAATCGAGGTGTACTTCGGCAGAATAATGAAGTGAACTCTGTGAATTAATTGTGTAATAAAGCTATCCTACGGTACTGTGCATTCACACTCATAAAAAAAAAAAGAAAATGAACATACACCCGATATCTATATATACATATATGTATATGTATACATGTATACATATGGATAAATATATATATGTGTATATATTTGTCATACTCGCGACAAATATATACATATATATGTGTGTTGTTGAGACTCTATTGAAAGTATGATAATATATTATGGATATATATTATAATGAGAATATAATGACGCAAGCATTAAGATAAAACTATTAAAAAAAATTATTAATGTAATTGGGAGAATGTAACAATAAAAAAGTAAGAAATAAAATAAAATAAAATATTACCTCTTATATAAGCTAATGTTTCTTCTACCCTACGCACGTTTTCAGCTGCAATACCTAATTACGCGAAATATCGTTTTAATGAAATATAATAAATAAAGATTTAAACAGAAAGATTACATTTTATAATCCTTATATCCAGTTTTTTACATGTAAATTGTAGATATAAATGTAATAATTCAATATCCTTATTGTATATATATTAAAATAAATTTTTATTATATACGCATCATTTGTACTAATATTTACAGATCTCAAAAATGTATGTACATCGCTTAACATTTTAATCTCATATATTCCATTTAAAATCTATGCTTATTTTCATGAGATTACAATTATTGTTAACGCTCACTGCTCCCCCAAGTAGAGTATTTATTGGTACTTGATGATAAAAAAAAAGGATCGCTGCATGTATAAATCATTAATCGGAATGACTTGTTCGAGTAAAGGATGGAAGCTATTGAATTGGCATTGATGAAAATCAAGTAAGTCTATACTTACAATCAGTCAAGTTTAACGAGACAAAATAAGGGCACATAAATTTACGAAATACCATGCTTAGAATATAAAAGCGTTGAAATACTTTTGAATATCGTGGACGCATTCAATGCATGTCCAATTTATCCATGAGATAATTTACGTATAAGTGAATTTATATATATATATATATATATATATATATAAAATAATATCAGAAATAATAAATTCATGGAGAAAGCAAGTATTTTTAATAATATACTTTAGTTATATATCGCGCAATCTCTTGATAATTAAGCTCAATGCAAAAAAGCATGTTTTTTTATCGCCTGCTCAGTTCCAGCCACGCAGAACAGTATTACGTACTCAAAGAGTTAAGTGATATGCTTAAATATGAAAGAAAATGTTTCCACGATTAATTTCTGTTACATGTACAAGGATTTACTTCAACCCGTCTGTGGCGAGTATTTTGAGTTGCAGATTAAAGTACGTATAATCCTCTTTTAGCATATATGTAATTCATCGTATACTCAAACTTTAACTGTATAACATCTTTCTCGTTCATTCATTTACATTATAAATAGAAAGGAGACAGAGCATTTACGTTATCTTACATATTACGTCTTTTTGAATTGACTTAAATATGACCCCGGCTCTTAGAAATACATAAATGACGCTAGCGAGTTTTGTAATTAATAACATACTCGTACTGTCAAGATTCGTGTCTTAAAATTACCTTCAAATCATCCGGCAATACATGCGTAATGTCATTTATTCTCTCTCGCAGTCTCTTTCTTACTGAATTATCGATTGGTACGTCGTCGATGCAGCTTTTCTCCAACTTCTGGCGAATTCTAAGAATCATATCGACTATTTCCACCTCTTGCTTCCCTTGTACCCACGTTTTCAAATCCTATCCATGATTATTACATTGATGAGAACTTATAAAAAATAGAAAAAAGAAAAAATCAATATTCGTACCGCTTGCGACAATTTTTCCAGTTGTTTAACTTGCAACTGCTGACTTAGCTCCATATATCTCGTGTGGAACCATCCAGAGAAGTTCGGCGAGCGAAAGAATCGTTTGTACAGTCCTACCCAATCCCCTTTTATGCCTGTAGTCAATTGGGGACCGGAGCTACTTAAGCTAGCTAGGAAGTCATCTGGATTGAACATTTGTGGTGTAGGAGTTGCCTGAAAAAGATTGACATTATCATTATATAAACTGATTCTATAATTATTTATTGCTATAGTAATTAATATGCACCTTAAAGGGCGATATGTTCTTTTGCAGTGGCATGAGGGTCGCGATGTATCTCTCGAGTGGAATCATGAAGCTTTCCGTTAGCTCTATCAAGTGACGTTTCAAGAGCGCCGTCTGCACTTCACCAGGCCGTTTCGTTTGAATGCCCCTGAACAGTTTCTTCAGTATAGTTTTGTCTTTTTGCAGGAAGGGTTTGTACTGAGTGTAAACGCCAGGCTTCGAATCCAGCACCTTCAGATTTTCGGATCTCTTGATTTTATATTTCTGATCTTCTGAAACAGCAAATCTTGAACACGTACCACTAACCATCGAGCGCCATAGAACTTACCGCTGTTGCTGCCGTTGCTTATCCGGATGATGTGCGGCCAGTGTTGCAGGGTCTTTGCGAAGAATGGATTTGTCACGCCCAGGATCACGGCAGGCGGCGATGGAGAATCCGTCGTATACTCTTTGAATTCCGAATCGTGAATCGTGAAATACGGGCGATGATCGGAGCAATATTTCAACGGCGCGATCATGCTGCAAAACGTTTTTCCGATTATACATCCTAGATGTATAACAAGCAGGATGTATAACAAGTCTCAGATGACTTGATACTTACGCTATAAGTGCTTGAACCATTTCAGAACATGTAGTCGGCGAGCCTGCCATTACAACGATTGGCTCGCTAAGGAGCACTAATTCCCACAGTAAATGTACGTAACTAACAACGCTGGCTAAGCTTCGGAACATGTCGCCCTCGTAGGCTGATGTCAGCATCAGTCGTCTCGTTGCGTGTACCTTCGGTGCGTGCTCCATCGCAGTAATCGACGGAACAGCAGCTTTATAATTTTGATTTGGGATATACGTCTGAAATAATCGTGTTTTTTTAATACAGAAAGAATATATTTATATGTACATGTATATTAACTCACGTAACTTTTAAACTTACATACCTGAAATAATACCCCGATAAGAGGTAAATGAACTATTTGACCTGGAATTGGAGGAGGCCAGTGGTCGATCTCGCGCACCACAGCTTCCATGAGCGCCGTTCCAGTCTCGAAAAATTCCGGCGCGATTAAAGCACATAATTCACCGAATAGATTGACAAACGGCAGTTTTGTTATTATGACAACACTCTGAAAGCATGATATTAGCAATTAATTACGAATTAAATGAATCGCAGTCTCAATTTATAAAATTGTTAACACGCACCTTTTGAAAATATCCTCTTGGCAGCGACTTATCCTTCACTTGTCGGAAATATACGTATCCCCAGTAATAATCTCTATCAGTTTGCAAAAAAGAAGGTGATTTCCTATCATATTCTTTGATAGCGTTAATTTCTTGCACCATCTTGCCGCTCTGTCTTATTCTTACGTGATACTGAGTATCTCCCATACATCCAGAATTGGAATCGGGGAAGGCTAAGTAACAGACATTAGATCTCTCTTGCTCCGATAATTTGACATGATTCGGGTAAATTGCCTGTACAAAGAGAAAAAAATATTTGTAATATATTTACGAGATAAAAGTATTTTGTTAAATATTAAAGAAAGGGAGATATAAATTTCTAGATGCCTCGCCACACCTCTATAGCTTGACCCAGCTCGAGATCGAAAGTAACGATGCATATACAATGCACCCAGTTACTAAAACGTTCCCATTTTTCGTATGCAATTTTCTCTTCATTGACCCCATTCTCCAGTCCTTTACTTGTTGAGCAGGAAGGAACTGACATTGTTCTCTTTTCCACTTATTCCACTAATCTAATATATCATTTGTCTCATATGTTACTACGTATGTCATTCATCGTTGTGCAACATGATTATCTTCAACTGCCGTGACACTTGCACTGGCACTTGACTAACACGTATGTCATGTTACAATATATTGCATAAAGATTCTGAATATCTGAAAATATATGAGACCATCTCAATATTACAAACGCAAGTCTTGAATGAGTCTGCGACGAGACTAACTTACCACTATACATATATATTTGCATATTACTCGATATATGCTGCAACTATAAATCTCTCCTAATTCTCTGCACTAACTCTCAAGCATCCTTTATGAGCTATGGTTAGTCTCGAAATTCTCTACCCTGTTTGGCGATACTTAAGGGAAATAAAATCCGCGTCCCGCTCTCCAGGAGCCGAGTAGAGCCTTCTTGCTTGAAAGGCCGAGTCAAAGGCAGATCCAGTCCGGAGTAGACACGCTCAACGCCACGCGACGGATGCGTTTACTCATGTCAATGTACTTGGCCGTGCACGCGCGACTGCTGAAACCTCCATATGTTTCCCGTCTCCAGATAACAGTCTGCCGAGCAGTACAGCGGGCCAGCTCGCGGTATAATCGACGCGAGGGTGATCGAGTCGTCCGAGCGAGATAGCTGTGCGCCTTGACACTCGCATACACACGCGACACTCACCCTCGCCCTGTCGAAGAGAGTCTTCATAGCGTTTGGATACCAGAGCGACCAGAGATGTTTATAACCTCCGTGTGACCAGTGCTCGACGTATCAGCCTCGTATTTGTCTCACGGGATTACAGTCTGGCGAATCTCTCTTGACGGGCTACCTCAATCCTCAGTGATGAATTATTACCATCACGTCCGAATCGTTTCCTGACCTCGCGTTATTACGTGCATTTCCTACCTTTCGATGAACCCTGGACGCTTCGACGGGCGATTCTCGACTAATAGGGAATTCGATATGCATCGATCAGCGAGGAATGCGAGAGCGGATTGGACTATTGGAGCGGCGTGTCGCTCGGCTGGCTCTCTGGTTCTAGCAGGCAGCGTTACTTGAGAAAGTGGTTCAAAGAGATAATTTGTGGATGCGATAAGGAAATCACTGAATCCACAGACTTCACTCTGCTGTGATCTTGCGAAAAAATATATATATTTATACAATTGTTATGGAAGCATTTGTACTCTCATAACCTCGCGTATTTGGGTGACAAGCATATGTCACATGGCAATATGTGTATCTGTAAAGTGTATTATTAGTAAGTATTTTTTTATCATAGCTTACATTAATCAAATATTTTATATTTAGTGTATTGTTCATTTTACCTTATTTTATTTGATTTATTATTATTTATTATATTGTATGTTTATTCGGTATAATATATAAATAATAAAGAATATTACATTTTATATTGTATTTCCAGAACTGTGGAACGATGCATTGCTACTCCACAATAATGCGGTTTTATTGGCGAACGAAGTTATGAAGTTATGGAGCTTATAACGTTAGAGCTAAGACCACGCTTGCAATCCTGCAACGTGTTCATTTCAGTACGGAAAGATCTCTGTTTGAGAAATGTTCAAATTAAGCTCCTAGAAAGTAACATAGTATTAATAGTAGAAGACTATACTATGAATTTCTCGCTGCCATCTGTCAAAGTCATACCTACTTCCTTGTCCACGTTAAGCATAATAAACAATTGGATCTGCTTCCGTCTACAAACTGCGCCATCAGAATCTGCATTCGGGTCTTTCAGCACAGAAGTGATAACTAACTTGAATAAATCAGTTCGATCGAGCACTTATTTGCAGCCTGTTTTAAATAATATCAAACAACTATTTGAAACATCAAAATGTACCATACTGTGCACTTGTTGCAAAAATGCCATCTCAAAGTCCGTTAATTTTAAAAGGTTCCTGCCTTTACCTGATGTAGACTGCGATCCCAATGAGTGGTTTTGTTGTAAACACAATTGCAACGACGTTCCAAATAGTTGGCAGCCACAGGAATTCGATTACTTGTACGACTCTTGCTTTACCATATTGCATAAGAGTATTTTCGGAAACAATGTATGTATAGATAATAAAACGTTGACTTGTAATAAGTGTTTGTTGCATATAGGATCGTTTCACACAAACAATTTATTCAAGATATGGAATTGTTGCGTAGATTATAAGCCGCAGAACAACGCATTGTCTACTGTAGGTGCTACTAATCCGCTCAGTGATTTTCTTATGCTTATAAGAGACTCGCTGAGCGAGATTTTAGGAGAGGAAATTGTTCTGCAAACGTCTATTGGCAAACAGGCCCATTATCTCTTGATAAAGCTAATGGACTGTAAATTAAATTTAATTACAGAGTCCGATCATAGAACGGACTGTGATACTAACACTATATCTTTACAACAGAAATGCGCCGCCAAAGTGTTATACAAGTATGAGACAAATGAAGTTACTATAGTTACTAATTATTTGAATGTTAAATATCATGAAGTAGGTTTGCCTATAATAAAAGCTGGATTAAATTATTTGTTATCATCGACGGAACGACTGCCTCATATTTATAGAACTGCTCCTACAGACTACTTTCTTGGTTATATCGTCTTACAAGAAATCGCGAATTAAATATCAATTTATTGTCCAACGATTTTAATTATATTTTTTGTACATCTATTTTTATACGCAATAAAACGAAATTATCTACCACAAATGTTCTTTATAATGTAATAGAATAATCCATCAAACATTTAAACAATTCATAAATTTTTTAAAATATCAAAAGAATCTTATATCTTACAATATGATCTTGTCAATATCATGATTGATTTATTTGAACAAGGAATTTAATTTGGAAAATGAGTATGTGGGAAAATTCGCACTTACAATTATAAATAAGAACAAGTATAAAGTATTAATCATTAATATGCCATATTACTTTGTGCATAGGAAATGCATAAGTTTATTTTAGAAATTTATAACTACGGAATGCGATCCATTCCATACACATTGGAAATTTTTGCCAAATAAGAAATTCGAGATTGCGCAAAAATAATTAATTCTATAATTAGAATATTGCATTATTTACGCCCATTAGTGACATCGTAAAACAACTTTTGTATACAATATGGCATGCAATCTATACAATATTATGTATACAGATTTGCGTAAATTGTACATATAATTTCTTTTCTGATAAGAAATTACAGCGTCAATAAATGTTACATATATAAAAGACTTCATATACGTACACATACTTGAAATGTGGATATAATAGAAGCTTACAATATCTGTGTGAAATTATTCCAAGGATAAAAAAAAAAGAGATACAGTTTATATGATAAAAATTCATATTCTATTGACAAAATATTTTTATTAAACGAAACTTAAAACGTGATACGAGAAATAAAATAGTGGATAATATTGTGTTACCTCTTTCCTAATTAAACTAAGAGTGGCTTTTATGCATAAAAATATTCGCCAAAGTCGTTTGAACGTGAAAGTGTATCTTCTGAGTTAAGCCTGATATTACAATTCTTACAGGCAGTAGGCCACGGTTTCTTTTCTAGTATTGTGCTGCGTCTAAAATTGTCACGTAATATGCATGTATACATAATTAGGTAACATTCGATTGATCGCTAGAATTGTGTATTCTGTCTACAAGAGGTCTTATGTACACCCAGCCACCGTCTTTGGTTTCCTTAAAAAGCTGTTCAACAAAGGAAAAGAAATGGTTGGCGATAATTATGCGACAAACAACAGTTGAAAAGATGAAATAAAAATCGTCCGCTTACTTTCGTTTGCCACGCTACATTATTCTCCTTTCGAAGCCGCGCTTCTTCTCGTTGTCTCTGCTCGATTGCACATTTCGCCGCGGTAGCTTTATCCATGTCATTAATACGTAGGCCAACTGTCACGTCACGCCAAACTCTTCGCGATTCACATTCATCTTGTTCACACACCGTTTTAACCAGTTTTCGTTCCGTGCTAAGTTCTCTAACGTCAGCGAAAATTTCACTCTTCTGTAAAAAAAAGGGACATTACAAAGTATTTTTTAAATTATAAGATTTACGATCTGTGAATGATTGTATTACGCATTGATGTCTGTTATTCAAAGTAATTTATTACATAAAACATGCAAATACTCTAATTGTCATTGCAGCGTTTAATCTAATTAACGTTATGTTAAAACTATTCTAATATTTCAACTTACACCATCCAACATCTTTAATTCCATCGCTCCGCTCCATTCTCCGTTTATAACAAGAAATGGCTTTTTATCTCCCGCTTGAAAGGCTTGGCATGTAATCCGATTTCGTTTACCGCCGTAAAAGGGTTTCGTTAAAAATTCTACTGTCGCATGATAGCCGGTTTGTACGCAATTTATTGTTACAGTTCCTCCTAGCTCTATCCACGGTACAGTAAGAATAGATCTGCCATAACCGTTAGGGAAAGTTAAAACGTATTCCTCCCCGTGTTGTAGCACATTTACCCAACCCTTTCCCACATTGTGTACCCCTATACTTAAACCCAAGAACTTGCTCTTCGTCCAAACGTGAGCTCCGAAACTAATCTTTTTTCCAACATGCTCAGCGTAAAATGCACTAACTGCAATCAAACGATATAATTAGATAAAACTATTTCGTACAATACAGATAAAATTCTAAAAATACTTCCATACCTGGTGGATGGTGAGAAACTTGTTCAGCGACAAAAGCAAGTTGATTCTCTTTGCACCACGGTACGGGACCATCCGCTACAAGCTTGATACCAGTATCTACAGCGCTATCAGATATATTAGGTATATTCCAGTGACACCGAAAAATTTCACCTAATATAGGATTGTACGGCTTTTTAGCTACGCCAGATTTACGTCCTGCATGAAAACTGCACAAGTACCAACGAATTACTTGCACCATCCTTTCTCGAGGTGTAGGCATATCTGCAATGCTAATTCGAAGAAATGGTATTATTTTCAAAAACTTATTGTAAAACAGATGCGATAACATTTTTAAACAATCTCATTAAATTGGATGTACCTTACAAATTGATCGGGATGAGCAAAGTAATCTGCATACATCTCAAGGAGTGATCTGCGTTCTAGAATAAACGTTGGTAGAGCAACTCTCGTCAAGTCCATACCGATTTTCACTTGGGATAGAAGATGAGCCACGACCGAGCCGTGACTTTCCATCGAATCCACTGTAGGTGATAAGAGTAAACAAAGAAATATCAGTATGCTGTTATTTTCTATGATATTTCATGTGCTTGATAACATTCTACGTACTTTCTGTTTCGCTTTCTTCTTCGTAAAGAGCTGCAACAGATACAAAATCACAGTTTAAAGTATGATAAAGATTTATAAGAAAAACGTTCTGGAAACTGCCAATTTTCACTTATAGGTCTCCGTAACAATAATATACAGCATATAAAAGAAATATTCAGGAATTGCAACAACTTAACCTGAACTTTTAATTGCATTTATACTCGTGGCACGCAAAACTTACGACTTGAAGTTATGTCCATCATATTGTCTAGCTAAGATAGACCAACTAGTATCCATTCCTAAGCTCCTTATTCCCAGGATCGAATTGTTTTCTGTTAACGCAAAGTACTTTGTTGGCCACTTTGATTTAAAGGTAAACAGCAGAACATGGAGTTCCACCGGAATTCTCCTTCCTTACTCGTCATGTCGTGTCAATGAAACATCGTCTCTCTTCCTCTACTTATTCACCACTTTGAAAGAGACACGGGAACATCCGCGAGTGTGCCTCGTTTGGGAAACGTCAACTTATACGTCAAAGAACAGTCCATGATCGCGGAGAGATCAATAACGGTTGCGGTAGATAAAACAGACGGGGTATACTAAACACAGCCTGCCTTATCAACGACGGAATGCGTGTCGCAAAGCACCTGTGGTACCTCCGGGACGATTTCGATTATACTTGACTGTTTTTTTTTATTTTGCAAAAATAGATGCGCATACTCCTTATAAACCCTACACTCATAGATATCTCCACCTTATCTTGCCACTTAAGTCTTTATGTAACGTACTCAAATGTATTGCATAAATTCCAGACTAATTGAAAATCACGCATATATTTTAAAAAGATCAAAGTAACTTTGCACTCCTAGAATAAATATACTTACCTTCCATTTCCTGCCAACGACATAAGAAAAAGAAATTATAGGCTTATATCTTACACAAATCATTTTGCAATATGAAACTTGTCTATGTAGTTATGCAGAATGCCCATAAATATAGGATTTTTAATCTTTAACCAGATGCGTGGATATTTCATGTCTAATATCCATTTCTATCAATAGATTAAGATAAATTTTAGTTTAATAATTTTAGTTTATTTTTTATCTTTTATTAATTCTCAGAACTTGAATTGATAGAAATGGACCTAATGGACCTAATTTAAAATTCTTTCTAAAAAAAAAAAATTTTTTTTTATTACACCAAAAATATTTTTCCTCAAGAAAAGACTATTAGCGAAGGCTATTAATTTAAAGATGCAAATACAGAGCTGCAGAATTAGAACGTAAATTCGCTATCGATTGCCAAAACATTCAAATTGACACAAAACATGAAATACCTACCTGTCTAGTTTCAGATAACTAAATCTACAAATATATTCCATTTTTATTATTAAAAAATATTTATTTGTGAATCTTTTCTGATGTATCTCTGTGATAAATCTGGCGATTACTTGGAATAATTTTTATCAAATATATAATAGGAAACATAAATAGGAAACAAATGAAAAAATAAAACTAGCAGATGACAAAACGCATATCAAAATAGTATCAACTCACCATCGTAATCTACAGATCCGTCGCCTTTGATAGGCGGCAACGGTGGCTCTTTGCGTTTATCTCCTGTGGCACTTTCCATAGATGAATGTAATCGCTCATTATCTGAATACCTAAAAAAAGAAACATTTACATATTACTGAATTTTTTCAGGAGAACGTACAAATAAGCTCTCTAATAAAAAAATGTACTAATATAGTGAAGACCGCAAATGAAAAAGATAACGACTCTATTTGTATACAGAGATTAACTTATACTTGCAGTGTAATATGATTCTGGACTGTCGGAGTTGGTATCTCGTCCGCGGCATCGAAGTAATCGTCGTCTTCGTCGGAGGACGAGTATGAAAACTGTGGTACTGGCAGATCTCTATCTACAACTGAAAATGTGAATGACACTTTAGTTATTATTAAGATTAAAACAACTAGTTCATGTACAGAATGCAGAACAAACGTTGTAAACGACACTAACCATTTGGTAATGTAGGTACTCTCGGTTCCACACATTCGGAGCCTAGCTCGATACCGGTCTGCACTGTCGCTTCTGGCGCTCTAGCTGCAACTAAAATTAAATTTGTAGAGTAGTAGTAGTTCCTCACAGGCATAAATGTATTTATAACAAGAAGCGAAATACAATGTTTCTCAATTACGAATAATCTCTCTTTTTTTCATCTTAATATTTTTTAAACAAACAAATCTTAAGTCTTATCTGACACTGATTTCATAAAATATCGCTCTATCTCGTTTGCTCTTATTTTTATCTCATCATTATTCTCGATGAGTTACCTGGACAGTTTTTGACTGATAAACAGGTTTTGTTATAAAATTATGACAATCTTAAATGATAATCTCGTAACAGAGGAATATTGTAATGTATAAGAAATCTTACCATGAGGAAGCGAAGGTGAGACGTGTATAGAATTTGATGGTCCTCTGTATATTCCGTTAACAGGTATCGCTGTATTCTGAAAACATCATTCAATGCAAAATCACAATTGTAATAAGACACTAGATATACAATAAAATGATATAATACCTTTGCAATTTGCAATTGGACAATAGTATGTTTGACGGAATTAAGCATGGCATTAGCTTGCGACAGAACGGCGGAATACTTGTTCTGCGTTTCCTCATCCTCGGCCGCGTTCCTTTTACCTTCAATCAATTTTATCTGCTCGATCAGAAGTTGAAGGTAAACGTCAGCTTCGGCTACCTTGCGATCAAAGTCCTGCTTAGGTGGAGACTTCTTAGGGTCCCATCTCTGCAACGATCAATTGGCATATTGTACAAGTTTTGCAAGATTACAAGGATGTAACCATTATCTTCATATTTCATATGTACACACAGCGTTATTAATGCCTAGTCATATTAACTGCACTTGTTCAGAATGTATCTTTCTCTTTCCACGTGCTTCCATATTGGAAAGATAAAGACAATTAATATGCCTAGGCATCAATGACTCCGTGTGTACAATATATGAGTGCGTCTGCACTCCTGTACGTACCGTATTAGAGTGACGAAGTATCGTATCCTCTAAGGCACGTACCCAGCGTTCTCTCTCCTCCCCATTGCGTGTTTGAAAGTGAAACGTCTTGGGATCGTCCTTGCAGGAATTTGTTGTAATAGTGAACGTACTGTCATCCTCGTCGTCGATGCCAATGATAGCGCCTCTCAGTCTCACGCAGCCGCGACGTGCACCGCGCATCATCTTTTCCTTGCTCTGAGGAGGAGAAAATGAAGTTAGAGATAACCTAAAGGTCACGCGCTCCGGGGAGGAAGCGTCAAACGCGCGGTATCGCGAGAGGAAACGGGAACGTGACGCACATCAAAATGTATCTTGCGGATATCCTCACCGTGTAATATGACAGAAGGCCCGCGTTGTCGTCCAAAACAAACCATCGGTACTGCCATCCATTCACAACGTTCGTCCACTTGCTGAGCGAACCCTCCATCGTCGACATGTTTATTTATCGCTCCGCCGTCCACGCGGAACGGACTCCTACCGCCTTTCGCGTGTCTCACAGCGCATTACCTTGATGGAATCGCGTACGCACGGCGAGTAACGGAATATTATCGCGTCATCCTAATCTCGGGTATCTACAAATCGTCGCAACCCCGCGATTCGCTCGGTTCACATGCCACACGAATCCACGAGACGCATTTCGACGCGCTCTCATGAGAGCGCCCACGTCCTAAAGCGGTGTCTACAAAGAGATAAGTAAGTAAGGGTGCTTTCCAGCAATAACACTGTAAAGGTGAGATTTCATACATCCGATATCGACATTGTCGGACGTAGGCGATTGGCTGCGAGATAAAAAATTTCTCGAATCTCTAGAAATTTTCTATGGGTTCTATGGTTCATGTAAACTTCTTGCGCGAGAGTTCTTGTAAACTTCTTGCGCGAGAAGTTCTTGTAAACATCTTGCGCGAGAAATTCTTGTAAACTTCTTGCGCGAGAAGTTCTTGTAAACTTCTTGCGCGAGAAATTCTTGTAAACTTCTTGCGCGAGAAATTCTTGTAAACTTCTTGCGCGAGAAGTTCTTGTAAACTTCTTCCGCGAGAAGTTCTTGTAGACTTCTTGCGCGAGAAGTTCTTGTAGACTTCTTGCGCGATAAGTTCTTGTAGACTTCTTGCGCGAGAAGTTCTTGTAAACTTCTTGCGCGAGAAGTTCTTGTAAACTTCTTGTGCGAGAAGTTCTTGTAAACTCCTTGAGCGAGAAGTTCTTGTAAACTTCTTGCGGGAGAAGTTCTTGTAAACTTTTTGCGCGAGAAGTTCTTGTAAACTTCTTGCGGGAGAAGTTCTTGTA
>VBVQ01000877.1:0-45042 GCA_011636635.1 Tetramorium simillimum | reverse complement strand
ATGAAGAGATGAGGAGATTATGCTCTTGGCAATGGCGTGCAATTATAGAACACGCGGCAAACTTTCGCAATATCTGTACCCAACTTTCATTGCTTAATACAGACTGCATTCTAAGGCGTGAGTGGCTTTTTAACCTTAGCCCGCCCGTTACTGCCCTCCCCTTTCGCATATATATTAGCAATTCTGGATGCCGTCTCTCAGACCTTCATTACACAAATGCACCTACCGGCGGGTTTCGCTTTGCTTTAATCAATGACTTGCTATTAATAATAAGCAGTAATGAGGCACTCTCCACTGCTTCTTCATTCTGTATTCTATATTCTTCATTCTCTATTCATTTCGCCCGTCTCCCCGTCGTGCATAAGAAAATTGCAATAAAACCTGTAAATAACTGTAACAGAAACTAATTAAGCTAGTCGCAACAACATAAATTTAATGTATCTCCCAGCTGCGAAAAAAAAAAGAAAGAAAGAAACATTTCTCCCCAGTGTGCGCATTTGCGTTCCTTTGATAATTAAAAACTCTTTTATCGATTTTACGCTTTAAATCGGCGTACGCAGACGTAGGGAAATTGGATGCGTTAAGAATAAAAAAAATCAAACATTTTTCCAACATAAAAGATTAATCTTTCCCAATGGGCAACGGAGCAGCGGAGCACGCGCCAGTCGGTTGCTATACACATGTGTGTGTATATATATATATATATCGCGCGCGAGTAGTTCGCGAGCTCGTCGCTAGGCTTCGCAGGGACGGATCCCGTAACTCGTACTTAAAAAGCAACACGGATCGAATAAATGGAGGATCGCAACGGCCGAAAGCATACTTACCTGGCGCAGAGGTTACCGTGATCAAAAAGGCGGTTCCTCCAGGGCGAGGCTCTCCCATTGCACCACGGTTGAGCTGACCCTTGCGAATATCCCTAATGTGGATATCTCGGGCGTACAATTTTTGATAGTCGGGACTGCGTTCGCGCTATCCCGGTGATAAAACAGTTCAAACAGAAATGAATCTTTAGAGACAATATTGAGACGGAACGTTCTTTCTCTCTCAGCAGGGGAGAACTATTCCTTCTTTAAAAAGTAAACTCGGATAAAAGAGTATAGTTCTAGTCCGCGCGAAGAATCTCTCTCGAGTTTCTATAGGGAAAGTTATTCTGGATTTTTTTATTAAAGCCATGTCAACTGTCTTTATTCTCACGTACAGTGTTTTTGTTATTTGAATATACTAGCATATTAAAGTTTTTATTATTTTCTTTTTATGTATCTTACCTTTGAACTTCTTACAGAATCAGACTTTTATTCGCGAGATATAAGTTCTACGGCGAATAATACGATAAATATGAAAAATGGATATATAGGGGTTTGCACGAATAATCAATATTTCTTTCCCTCGCGTATTTGATATTACTGCCGCGATAAACTGTATTTTGATGCGTCTGTGCACTAATACTATTAAATATACTGTGAATGTTTTTTTTCGGATTTTTCAATTTTGCTAGATTTACGTGCTAAATTTTTAAATATGCGTCCAATTTTGTAACGCATTCTCTGTCTAAATGAGTAATAGCGAATATGATAGAATTTGTTTCTCAATTTCTCGCATTTTTTTTTTACTACAATATTGACTACGGCATTCATTCAAATCCCGCAACACATGAAATAACATCGATAACGATACAAACACGTCAGGTATTATCTATCGCGCTCACACACGGCAAAGTGTGTGTCTTTCTGCCAAAGGCTGCAGCTGATAGCGCACTCGATGCCTCTGAACGTCGAAGATAAGTTCCATTCGGTTGAGATCGATCTCTTTCAACGTTATCGCTAAGAACAAGCCGTTTCCTCTACTGAATGAACGCGGAGTAAGACGTACGGCGGCCGCGGGGAGCAGCCCCCGGTATAACGTTATCGTACACGGGTACGAATTGTTGCCCTTTAAATTCCATTAAAAGCTGCAGGTACTAAATCGTGGCTTCCCGTGAGAACAGACGGGGCATGCGCCCGCCGCCAGGATGCCGGCTGCTGCGTTCCCGTGGGAGGTGCGCCGAGAGTACGAAAAGCAAGGACGACGCGAAGGCGCAACATAGCGCGCGCCTCGTTACGCTCTTCTCGCGGGGTTGAAACTCGGGCTCAGTTGGATCGCGACACCCCTCGCCGAAGGGTCGAGCTGCGGCAGAGTTCGCTCGTGGTGCGCTGCTCCGCGGACAGCTATCCCCCTACCGATGCGTGTCGCCGAGTGGCTTTCATAGACGTTCTTTATTTTCCTCCGATGTCCGCGGGAATAAATGTAAACGCGGTAGCCGGCGTTGATAATGTTATTGAAATATTAAAATTTCAAGTTTTTAATTGAAACCGTTCAATTGACTGCAAAAACATACGTAAAAAAAAATATTGAGGGTTCTTTACTGATCGAGAGGCGACAGACTGTCATTGTTTCTCCGTTAAAGGACAAGTTTTAAAAAAAAGCACAGAAATATTTTTCTTCATTATTCGAATGTAAAGTGCGCACTCCGCGCCTCTGGAATTGCGCGATTTAACGGTCGGTAAATGTCGGCACCGGAAACAATAAACTGCGAATTGTGATTCCAAGCATGAGCCACGCTAAAATCGAAGAGCTATTCCCCCGGAAAGACTAGGAAGCGATATCTCCTGAGACGCGAGGCGCGAGGCCGGTAGATCGATATGCCGAGGATCGATCGCGCGCGCGACGGGTCGCTGTAAGGTAACACGAGCCCGTTAACTCGTCGTTACGGCACGTGCGTGGCGTTCCCGACGACTGTCGGCGGCGACCCAGCGGACCCCAAGGTCGTCGTGGTGGCCGGTGGCGGTGTGAGCAAGGTCGTCAGGGTCGCGGAATCGCGAGGAGAATGTGGAGGAAGGACGCGACCAGGCTGGCCAGGCTGATCGTCGTCGCCACGCTGATTTCCCTGACCGTTGACGGGACCGCCGCCGGCAGCTGCAGCTCCGCGAAGCTCTGTTGCCAGGGCAGGGACTCGGGCTGCGTCATACAGAAGGAGTCGCCGAACGCGATTATCGAGAGCCCGCGCGACAAGCCGTGCTACTGCGACCACGCATGTCTCAAGCTCGCCGATTGCTGCGACGACTTCAAGGAGACCTGCGGCGGTACGTGCTGTCGGCGGTTTTGCACGGCGGGCTTTGTAGGGTAGCGACGGGCGATATCGAAAAGAAGATGGACGCGACGATTAATCCGTCATGAGGACAATTTTATTTCAGTGTAGATTATTTTTTTGGTTTAGATCAATTTTAAGAGGCCAATTAGATACTCATTTTTAGCTCGATTTAATTTTCCATGCTCATTTGAAATAGAAATTGACACGTTGCATTTTCTTTCCGCAAGAAGTAGAATAAATCATAAATGCTACAAGTTTTTTTTTTACTCGTCAATTGCACAAGTAGGAAAATTTTATAGCATAGCTGTAGAGATATTATTGCTATTCCTAACATGGGAGAGATATACTTAGCGTAATTATTAAGACTTCTAGTTGAAATCAAAAGTGAATATTTCGTCAATATTACGAAATAAATATTTTTTACAAAAGTAATTATTTATAATAAAACCTAAAATTGAAGTGTGAGATAAAAAGATGCTGATATACATTAATAATCAGATTTTGGAACGTCGAGAACGGTAATTCATTCTTAAAAGAAAATCACATTAATTAATTAGTAAACGACGGTCTGTCTCTGCTTAGTCGCGCTAAGCACGCGCTTAAACACATACATACTCTCAACATGTTTCAGATTTTGTAGGATTACTGGATTAAGGACATATTCTGTAAGTAACGTACTTGCTTTAGCATCTTAGAGCGCGAGCGAACTTGGATCACTAAGAGACTTACTATCAGCTAAAGTTTTTTGATATTAACTATCGCGTCGGAGACCACGACGGGGAAATTTTGTGGACGGATTTTGCGGAAGAATTTTGCGCGCGGAAGCTTTTTGTCGGACGGAGGGTCCATTATTTTTCGTTCTTCACATCGACGTATCAACAGCCTGCGATATGTGATTCGTTTTTCCCTACGATGCCTTTAAAACCAATATCCACTTCCAATTTTCGATCAAAGCAGCCACACATGACCGCTCAAAAAGATGCTGATGCTGCGTTCCGCTAGCATCAACACAATGCTGCATGTTTCCCGAGAATTTAATCAAATATCGAAAACAATTATCAATCTGACGTGATACATTGATATATTGCATTTAATAGAAGCCGACGTGTTCGCGATGATCAAAACGCTTCAAATGATTGCATTGTATTCAGTGCATCGCCAAACACTGATTAATTTATCAATATATAGTGTCTCAAAATATAACGATGAAGAATTTTATCGGGGGAATTAAATTATTGCAGAAATTATCCATTCGGTAGAATTAATTTAAATTTCTCGGACATTAATTTTTATTATCAGATGGCAGCCGAATATAAAATAGCAAATTTGGGTTAATTAAAAAGATATATACTTGATGTATGGTTTTCTATGCGTGCTTCGCGTTTCGGAGAAATCCTGCGGGGAACCATTCCACGCACAAAGCTCGGAAGAATTATTGCCGTTATATTGCCTAAGTAAAGACGATAATGCTGATCGAGAGATCAGCTTCGCTAAAGCATAAAAGTAAAGGATAACTTCGTAAATGTACTTTGCACTTTATAAACTGAATTCTTCCGTTCATATTCGACAGATTTGCGGCATAATGCGATATTTATGATAATGATATTAGTTTTCCATCTTTGCAAAAACGCGTTCGCTGTTTTCGATTGAACAGATTCTAATTTCTTCACATTAAACATTGAAATAGCTGAAAAAGAATAAATTTATCCTGTTTACTTAATTCTTAATATCCTATTATTTTTAATTGTTCTTGTATAATAAAGCGTCCTTAATAACGAATATACTATCGCGGTTTATATTTTATAATGTATATCCAACTTTTATGGACCGTATTTACATAATAGATGGTCGAGTTATTGCACATTGGTGCACTGTTGTTCGAAATTTTATGGCTCGGCGAACGACGCGCCCGTTAATAGCAAAGGAATTAATGTTATTCAATTCACATTTCCGTTCGTTTAACGTGGCCCTGTTTTACCGGTTTAATTATCAGATAATCGACGGGCGTACGATTAAATTGTTCGCTAAACAATGGTAACAACGTCAAATAAAATCCGCGCTTATGCGTCTATTGTTTGCGGATCAATTATACAGGGCGAAGTGTCGCTCGCGTAGTAGACGCGCGAGAGAACGCCCGCCGAAGAATGACTTTATCGCGTCTGACTGCATTTTCAGCCATCTCGCCGGATTGTTCATCTTTAATGCCGTCTTAATTTCTGCGATTTGCGAAGCTGCGACGCATCCGGCGTTCGCCGAGGCTCGAGCTGCACCGGGACGCGATTATTTACGCTTGCCGGCCGAAGAGAAGTGTCGCTCCTGCCGGCTTAAAAGTGTGAGGCGCAGTACAGCTGCGGCTGAAATCGCTTCTCGAGTGACGTCAAAGACGTCCGTCTAGAAGCGGGATAATCTCATCCTCGTCGTAGGCTTGATACGGGACGCGAATTTGCATATTTTGTAACGGGATCGTGACGAATCGCGCGAGAGATGTATTTACTGCAGCCGATTTTCCGGCATCCGGCATCCGCGCCTAATGAAATGTAAAGATCGGGACGCGAAAGGAATACCCGAGCGACCGTGATCTCTGTTCTCGACGTGAATTTATAACGTCAGCACTTCCTCTTATCCTCATTTTTTAACGCGTCAAGAAAAGATGGTACCGAAACTCGTTCTACGAAAGCAGCGCGAAACATTTTCGGCGGTAATAAACCGGGGGGAGGGGGGGGAGGGGGAACGAAAAATGATCACGCTAAACGTTTTATCATGGTTAATGATACTTCGACAGTAACTTTGCGAATTTATCTTGCGAGATAAACGCGGGGATGGAAAGTCGAATGCGCGCATAAAATATTCTCCGCCCGGCGCGAAGAGCGCATAAGTTCTAGCGACGTGACCATGTGACATCTTATATTGATCGTTATAGACCAGTGGCAGTGCATTATCTCTCCCATATTTGCCGGGTGAATCCCCAACATCGCCTGTGTCATTCGACCATTCGCATTTACGGACCGTCGACCGGCGGGCGCGCGAAATAATTCAGTTCGAGCGTGCAATCGATCGGCGAGACCGGGTCTCGGATAGCGATCGTGTGCTCGACGGTATAGCCGCGAGCTGTAAACGCCGTGTAAGTGTAAAAGAAGCGATAAACAAAGTCGTTATCTGTACGGCACTCGCTGTCGCTCACCTGCAGCCTAATGCAAAATGTAGCTCGAATTTTACCCCCCGCAGCTGCGTCCGCGTCCGCCCCGGTCCGCCCCCCTATGAAATATTACTCCCGTATTTGTGACCGTACGCCCGTAATAAATCTTTAAATTATCACTGATTGGGAAACGAGGAATGAGATCGCTGCACGTGAAAATTGAAAATGCTAATAATTATATTAATACATCAATATGTGCGTGCGAGGAGTACAAATGTTGCGATTACAATAATTACATTAATAAGGTAACGTACGCCATTTAATTATACGCCATTTGCGATAAAATGCGTATATAAAATTATACCAAGTATTTAATTTAATTTTATATTAATTCGCGTCATGTGCCGTTTTCATACTCTCATTATGAGCCCTATTTGTGATGCATTTCACTCGGCAGCCCTACCAAAGGGGCGAATCTCTTTTCTCTGTTTTTGAAGATGAAAGAGCACAGTGTCGTTTATGTAAACTTGTCTCTAATTGCTTTTTCAACTTGCGTAATAACGTTCTATTATGGGAAAGAAACATCTTAGAAATGTATCGTCCAACGGAAAACAAAATATATTTCTCGGCTAATTGTCCGACTCTCGCTTAATGTAGTCGTTAAAATTTCGGCGCGCAAAAATAATTACCGCTCGATATTTCATTTAAAACGCCGTTTAATTAACGCGACGTTGACGTCGATCGTTCCATTTTTTAAATGTCGCGAGACTTCTCCGTTCTCGATGCATTTCGCGCAAAATGGAGCGGCAGCACGTTAAATGAATTTCCACCCTTCGCATTCTACGCGCTCCTTAAATGGAAAGGAGCATCGGTGATTGCCGACGCGTTTATCGCATTTTTACTCATCTCAAATTGTCTCTTCATTCTCTCGGTGATGGCGAAGTAACAAGGCCAAATGTGTTTTGGAGGGACGCTCGTAAATCGCTATTTCTGCGAGCTACCTTTTACGCGCAGCATAAAATATCATGAAAATAACGTTTGATCCTTTCTACTGCCCATATATGTCTCATATTCTCCAGCTTTAATATTTTATTATAGAAAGCATTATATATGTCCTAATTAAAAAATATAATCGCGCTGCCAGTGTCAGAGAAGAATGGAAGCCGAAGGACCAAAATGATAGGAGATCGAAAACGGTCCGGTTTTTTTTCCGATTTGTCGATTGCATTTTACCAGCGTGGCACTTTTGGGACAATTTTATTGTTCGTCTGCGAGAAACGACCAGATGGCCAGATCTTAATGTCGCGTTCATACCCTCCTTACAGTGGTCGACTGCGCGGTGAGCGAATGGAGCCCGTGGACCCTGTGCGATAACGGATGCGGAAGTGGCACTCAAAGACGCAGCCGGGTAATCGAGATCTCGGAAAAGAACGGCGGAAAGCACTGTCCGCGCTTGGACCAGGTCAGGACGTGCCGCAGCTTCCAGACATGCCACGCCGGGATTCGCTTGCAGTCGCACGCTAAAAGTGAGTCGATCTCAGACCGAGATAAATCGTATTTCACTTCAAGCGGAATATTTCCGGACAGCGAGGATTAATCAATTAAATTCGTTCAATTTGTGCAACGCAATTAATCGAGACGAGTTCATATTTATTTTTATTTCCCCACCCACACGTTGAGGTAATTGTTAAAACGGATAATCGGACAACTTTTCTTGCAATAATTACTCCGCGATAATTATCGCGTGATTAATTGCGGATTAAATTGCACGCTAAAAAAGATTACAGTAAAAGAGGGAATATTATTTCTTTCTATATTTTTCCTTGTATTTCCTAGTTTCTCTGAAAGCGTAATGGTCCGACGTTTCCCAAGCATTTCCCGCTCTAGAGAGTAAGAAGAGTCGGATTATCTTCGATTGTATCTACCGCGATGCGAAATTCTTGACGTCTGTCTACCGTTGCTCGATCCTAGGCGATTTCCTTTCATTTGCCGCAGGTGTGACGCTTCTTGCACTTTTTCCCGGCGACGGCAACAGTACGGATGTAAGGATCAAAGATAGGATCGTCGATAAAAGGTAGGTCAAGCCCTTGCGCTTAGTCGTCGTGCGAAATGCGATTTGCCGCACATGTTCCCAATTCGCGCTGCAGAAACAGCGCCTTTTCCGTTTTCTCGATTGGTACAGCGCGAAAACAGATAAAACAAGAAAACAGATCCGAGAAAAAAAATTAAAGATTGCTTCGCGTGATGAATGTTGCTGGAATCTGTCGTTTGCCGATAGGGACTCTTTTCAGTTCTTCAATTCAATTAAATAACTATTAGATAAGTATTCGATTGAATAAGTGACGCTGCGATGGACTCTCGTATTATTTGCCGGGGATTACAATGTCCATTAATGTGTTTAACGTGTAACGCATTTACTCCGCGCCGTCATATTTCAAGGTCGAATGGCACGATTAATAATCTTCAATCGCATTTTGTATGCATTATTAATGGCGCGGAGCGTTGGCGCGCAACTGACGAGTTGACGTCCTTAATTTTCAAAGTTCATTACTCCCTTCGCGCGATCAAGCATCATGATTCAATTGCACTGAAAGCTTTCGCCGCTTGGCGAGGGACACCTCCCGGGGGATGTATTTTTAATTCCCCCGGTGCCGACGGGTAACCAAAGACAGAATCGCCGATGTGTCGAGGATCTAATTTGACACGTGCTCCGATCTGTTACAAAACACGAAGCAAACATCCCGTCACAGTATCGCGATTCCCCTGTGACGTCACGTCGAGCAGGTAAAGCAAGCTACAAGGCCGGCGGCGCGCAACGGCGGCCCTTTGGGCTCCGTCATACGGTGCGTGTAGTGCGGTGGCTAACGAGAAAACACGCCGTGCAGCGGCGTGCACGGTTCTGTCCCGGGCTTTGCGATATTTAATATAAAAACCGATATTACACACGTTTCAGAGGCAGCTGCGTCGCTTTCACCATTGTGCGGGTCTCGCGTGGTTGCAGCAAGATTTCGGATTTGCTCTCGGAAGGTTTGTATAAGTAACAGTACACTCGTGCCGCTGATTCTGAATCTTAATCGGAAATAGGAGTTTTATTTAATAGAATGCTATTTCCATTATCGAGGTCGAAGATCCAAATACGAAGGATATGCCGAATGCTTTAGATATCGTGACCTTCCTCTTCCTCTCGACTCCGAATTTGTTACAGCGGTTAAAATTAATTCCTTTCTTTGACGGAGATTGAAAAGGAATTTGCCGTTCAATGTATATTTTCAATTTTCTATTCCTAGGTGTTCCCTACAAATCCATAAATTATCAGTCGTTTTTATTGTATCGTTATTTGCGCGCACATATATTTCAATCTTAAATCGTGCATATTTTTTTGTTATAAAATTTCAAGTTAACTCGCTTCTTGGAACGCCGGAATAAATCAGAAACTTTGAGCTACATCCTCATGTTAAGAATGAATATCAGATGCTTAGTGAAACACTGCGGAGCTTATAAAAACAGAGTATATATTGCAACGAGAAGGAGGGAAAAACAACGTCGGATGTTCCGCATACCAGCCATTCTTTTTCGCGGTTAAGTCCTTGCCCCGCGCGTTCAAGTTTTTTCTAACCATAATGCTTCGAAGAGACAATAGACTTGTCTTCTTGGGAAAAACGGTTCGCATCTCCGTGGCGGTATGTAAAACTCGGGATTACGCTTCGAGCGAAAAATTATCGCTTCGCGAAAGTCTTCTCTCTTAGCCGTCTGACATGCTGATAAAAGCAAAATTCCTTAGCCCGCGTGCCCGGCGAGTTTCAAACTTGCAATATTAATTTTAACTTTTTGATATTCTCATTTACATCCCGTGAAACACGAAACCTGGGAAATCGCGCGTTTATAAACGTTACTAAAAAAAAAAGGAGGACACTCGAATCCGTTAAAAAAAAAAAGTTATTGTCGCAAAAGCTTTTATACGCGCGAACAAGATATAACTTCAAACATTTACTGAAACGTATAATGTAATTATGCTTCATGAAATGGGATATGTATCGTTATAAATGTTTTCATAACTGTTGAATATTTTACCTGCATAACTTGATAACGTAAAAAAATGACGATAAATGTTTCCCGCTAGTCTTGCGATTGTGATCACTCGCATACTGATTTCGCGCTATCTCCGCCAAAGGGACGGGATCTTTTACTCAGAACCGTGTAATAAGACGACTGTTTTAACGGAATCTAAACTCCTCAAATTCTGAATACGAAATTCGCATAATGATGAATCGCGCCGCCAACGTGGAAATGAAGCGACTCGATCTAGTCTCAATTAACGTGCACCACGGCTGCGCGACGTAACGTCATGTAAATTAGAGCGTAGCTCCCGCGACGCTGCTCTATGACGGCTGTTATCGCGAAGGAATCGACCGGATGGAGTGGATGCGGTAGTGGAGATAACGGTTGTTTCCTACTGGCGACGTATCTAAGACAGATAAGCCACGGAGCGCGGAAATCTGCGGACGAAAGCATGAGTTATTTTCACGATGGTTCGCTTATTATCTTCGCGTCGCTGTTAAATTGGCTATTTTTGTTCTCCACACCTTTTGATTTAATCATTTTGTTTTTCTTAATATAATTATTAAAAGAAAATAAACCAAACTGCTTTTGGTATGTTTCATGTTTCTGTCACATGAAAAAATCAGTTATGAATACACGCTGAAAAAAAATTCTGATTGGTCAAATATTCTGGTTATTATAATAATTAAAAAGTTACAATAAATAATAAATATCTGACCAATCCTACAAGATTTTCTGATACGTCCGTTTTTAACCAGAATTTTTTTTCAGTGTAGAAGAATATTTAATTGTCGAATATAAATACACTTAACATAATTATTGATTTTTATTCTTTTTCGTTACTACTTTTTCGTTAACTAGATATTATACTAGGTATTAAAAAAGGATTAAGAGCTAGGAGGGATTAAGCTTAGAACGTACGTTAACAGTCCCAAGAGACAAAAACGATTCGTCACATGGAGTGTATAATTAAAATTACATGCCGTCGAAACCAAAAGCAAAAACGGTGAGCGATTAAAATCACCGCAGGTTCGCGGATTTGCGTGGAGCGTCCCGGTAACGAGAGTCTGGACAAATACGTGGGCATCGGCAGGTGGAAGCTATCGACGGATATTGCCGCTAGCAGCAATCGGCGCGGCCGATCGACCAATTCGACCTGCCACGGAAAATGGATCGGCGATTCGCGGCTGGTGGATTGTCACGATCCGCGATGCGTCCAATCGAGCCAAATGTCCCCGTACACCTCGCAACTGCTCCGAGACCGGCGTCGTAGGGGCGCGAGCAACAATGCCGTCAGCACGGATAGAATCATGAGAAGACGAAGGAGAGGCAGACGACGGAAGAGAAGTAGAAGAAGAAGGCGCGCTGTCGCTGTCGCGGAACGGTGAACGTAACCCCGCAGCTCTGTCACAGCTTCCGCGAGTGTGTCATCGGTGTTAGAATCTCCTTCTCTCTCTCTCTCTCTCTCTCTTTCTCTCTCCCTCTCCTTTGCCTCATCTATCATTATGCAGGGTGTATCGTAAGACGTCGAAGACACTTTAAGATTGAATTCTCCGAGAAAATCGATTTTTCCATAGCAAAATGTCAAGGCACCAATTTGAAATTATAATTAATTGACGATCGACACCATTTCGCGAATTAAGCTTCAAAGCTACGGACCGACAGATAGCAAGCACAGAAGCTTTCTTCTTATTTAAGTTCGAGTGTTCCTTAACAGGATTTTAATTTGAGACTATTTGATTATCATAAGGTATTTAATTTTTTAAATAAAGAAATGGCGTCCAATTAAATTATCGCTGAAGGAAAATTGGGTTAATCAAAGAATCCATTCTTAAAATATGGACTCTATGTATTACGGTATTCTGTATAGTTGATCTAATACTATCACTCAACTTTTATATTTAATTCTCTATTGCAACGTTTACGCTAATCGCTATTCTTATTTATTTGGCTGCCTTCGAAACTTCTTTACGCTAAATTTTCTGGGAGGACTGAAGCTACAGAAAATGGAATAAAATCAATTCTAATTTCTTTCGCTTTTTTTTCCTCTAGTACTTCGGCTGGACGTAGCAATTGTACGAACCCATTGCCTAGATTATCCCGATAATTATCATATCGATTTTATCATTAGCGCAAGCTTGCGAAACGTCCGTCGGGAGAGGAGTAAATATCTTATTCCCTTCGGAGAGAAACTCGCAAGATAATCGATATCAGCAACGTTAGAATTATGATTTAAGCAGAGATTGTGAATTTAATAAATTATTGGGCGGCGACGCTCGGGAGATAAGAATGCCGCAAGAACGGGTGTGTTGATAATATACATGTTGCATTAATTTATTTCCCTCTATCTTTTCCTTCTCTTCAGATTTCCACTCTAATATATTGTACGCATTTGTCAGATAGATATAAAGTATATATATATTCGTAGCAAGCGGATAAAAAGAATTTTATCATTATTATAATCATAAATAATTGTATTTTATTAATAACGTGACTATCATAATATCTTCCATAAGACAGAGGGTTTATAAGATCAGAGATATTCTGCCTCCTACATAAATTTCCTTAATTAATTTGTTCCGTCTATTATAAACATTCTATATTAAATATAAAATATCTTGAAAATTGTCACTAATTTGTAATTCATCGGGAATGTTTCAGCGTTGAAAAAGAAACGATATTTTTCTCAATTTAAATTTCAGCATTCATAGCATATCGTAATAACATTCGTTCTATTTGCGATGTATATCTTAAACATAATTTTCAATGTCCCCCTAAGTATATATATTATCCAACTTATTATACATATCGTATAATATAATAAAATTTCTGTACAATCCTGTTTTAGTTTTTAGTATTTGCGGCTCTAAGTGCATGGAATCATTTCTCTTCATGAGAAACATATCGGCGTGACGAGAGGAGGCTCTCGAAGTGAAATGAACAAAATGTAAAAGCACAGTCAATAAAGAGCACTTGCACATATCTGGATTACAGTGTTGAATTCAAAACAAAATTCCTGTTCTTCCCTATCGATCTTATGATTTTAATGCTAAATACTACAAAACAAATTTTATTTAATCCTTTAATGTCCTTAAATAGATATAGCAAGTAAAGTACGTTATTATCAGACATGCGTATAGAAGCCGATTGGAATGATTCAATTAACGCTAGAAATTCATTCATTATTTAAACGGATGGATTAAATTACGTTACATTGAACGGCTACATGCCAATAATCATCATGATCACCATATGTCGCAGATTATCATTTGCATTGTATCATACACAAGTATTAATATTTCAAGTCAACATGTAAATAATTAGCCCGCGCGATTGGTGTCCTATTTCGAACATTACGTTGCATCGACATTCATGTCGATCACGGATCTCAAATCTGTTTAAATGAATATTTTATTCCTTAATACAATAATAAGTAACACACATATATATTTCCTATATATGTATATAGAAGAAGCGATTAACTGTCGACAAGATAATACTGACCTATTTGCGGATTCGCGCGATCGCTGTCGGTTAATTGTTGTCAAGTTCCTACAAAAACAGGAAAACCTATACACGCGGGATTCGGTTTAAGCTGAGGGTTTTCGTCGCTTATCCTTCCCTCGCACACGGACTGTCTCCGTATTTCATGGGCGGATCCTGCGGTTTATTCGACAGCGACGATCGTTTATCGCCGACGGACCGCCGTATCCTCCGTGATTCTCCTATAAATGCCGGCATCAAGACACCCGGTTACGTAAAGATCCGCCGTACGTTGTCTCAGACGCAACGTCGCGATCCTCACTCTCGTTCTCGTTGTTTCGAAGTTTCGATTTTTCGAAGAGATACGATCGCGTGATTGTCCATCTTGTCAAGTTAGTACGAGCATTTGTTGACCATCAACATGAGTAAGAAATCGGATATTCTGTACCTGTTCGATCGACCGGCGGAGCCGGTGTACGTGCCCAAGGGAGAGAACAAAGTCGCTTTCGATGTACCAGCTAACTACTTGGTAAGCCTTGACGGTCTTATTGAGTATCAATATTGAATTCGACGATATCAGTTTGATGCTGCTCTACAGTTCATAGAACTTGAAATCTCTCGATCGTGTCTATTAAAATTAAACCTTAGATCGCGTAATGCGCGACGCTCCGAGAACGTAAGATTTCTAATGAAGTTTCACAAAGTAAAAGACGCTTTTCTTAAGTCCAATTTCCTTTGTCCTTGTTTCTCGAATGTAAATTTTCTTAGAAACACAGTCCGCGATACGAAATTTATTTCTTTACGTTGCGCAAAAGTTCATAAATAAAGAGAGAATAAAGAGAGAGAGAGCTTCGAAGAAAGAGCGTTTCTTTGTTAGTGCTGATTCTATCGCAAATGAAATTTTTGCATGTAAACTTTTCTCAATAAATTTGCAGCCTGAGGGTCGCCAGCAGAACGCCGTCGAAATTGTGAGTAAATTCTCCGATGAGACGGAGTCGAAACTTCCAGTGAAACAGATCACTCTGCCTGATTTGAGCGTCCCTCTTCAACTCGGACGTCGAGAACCCTTCTCTCTTTTCATCCCTAAGCATCGCAAATTAGCCGCGCGACTTATCGACATTTTCATGGGTTCGTTTTCCAATTTCATTCACAATATTATGTCTTATTCATTTTATTTTATTTTTTCTTGCCGAATTATATCAATTTCGCTTTCGTTTGCAAGTCAATTTATAAAAGTAGACATACTCGTCCGGTATTAAATTTTCTTTCATGAGAAAATAAGTAGATGTAATTAAACTTTTATTAATTTAATTAATTAATTAAGCGCATCACACATATTGGGATGTGTTGCATTATTCTGCTCACTGAACTTGATTTGAGCAAATGCTTTGCTGATCAGTTCTAAATACATGTTTATAGGTATGCGAACGTACGAAGATCTTCTTTCGGTGTCGGTTTACTGTCGCGATCGCGTTAATCCTGAAATGTTCGTCTACGCGCTCTCAGTGGCGCTTCTGCATCGTCCCGACACCAAGGATCTACCGATTCCACCGCTGTCGGAAATTTTCCCGGACAAGTACGTCGACAGCGGGATATTTGCCAGAGCGAGGGAGGAAGCCAACGTTGTACCGGCTGGCTCCAGGGTACTTGTTCTCTGACGCATTAATTACCAACAGGCTCGTTACTCAATTATGCGGCTTAATTAGCTGGCTTATTCTTTGACTGTAAGCCGAATGATGCCGACGTAAATTACGTAATCGTGGTTAAGAGCTTTTTAGTCCTTTTAGGGCTTTACGACGATTTTCATCTTTAAGTTTTGGAAAATACAAGCCGAGACAATGGAACAAATGATTGTATACTTTAACAATAGCTCATGTACAATCCGCCGTGGTACGGAGCTAATGGAACGCGCTTAGTGTTGCCTGACCGCAATTTTCAGAAATTTACATATTTCAGATCGCGCTATTGAATTTGTATAGTATTCCAACAATTTTCAACGCTAATAGCCTCTTAACCGGAGAGTTAGAATATAAATTGTTACAACGCGATAAATTTCAGAGATAGACTGATCCAACGAGAGCCGCTTTATACAAATTTCCAGCGCGAAAGTCTACGTCGTTTTATCGTTTTGTGTTGTCCCGGCAATTCGTAGATGCCTATCGAGATTCCGCGGGATTACACTGCGTCGGATCTTGACGAGGAGCATCGCGTGGCTTATTGGAGAGAAGATATCGGGCTCAATCTTCATCACTGGCATTGGCATCTCGTCTATCCATTCGAGACCGACATCAGGATTGTTAACAAGGATCGGCGTGGCGAGCTATTCTACTATATGCACCATCAGATTCAAGCCAGGTAGGTGCGCGCTAGCGAGCGCTCGTAAGTCGATAAGATTGGATACTCTATAGCCCCCGCCATGAGATCACGCGGGTGTTATAAGCGACCGGATCACATTCTGATCTCGATCGTTATTATCGCGCGGGAACTCGTCTCAATTCTGCATAGTATTCGAACAATGTTTGCTAACGAGCTCGGAAATGCATTTGCGCGTAGAATAACGGAGCGAAATTATTACGCGATGAATTTCGAAAATAAATGTAAATTTAAATGCCTGTTGAAGTACTTATGAGAATACACCGGGAGAATGGGAGCGATGCGAATTAAGGGTTATTACGAGGAATTATTTTTTTAACTCGAGAGAGATCTCTTTGAAATTTGTAATCTGCAATAACAGCAAAATCTGCTTTCCGTTGCATCATTCTAATTCATGAAATTATCATTATTCCAGCTGTTATTAATTTTATTTGAAAACTGTGCGTGTATCAATAAACGTCCACTTGCCGTAATATCTTTCCTATTTTCTAACATATAAGAGCCTTCGTCATCGATTTATACGTCGAAGTACCGGATATCGCTTGAGGCGCTACCGATGGGAATTTCCGTGGTCCCTGTGTTATTATTCGGGTTCCGGTTGATTTCTCTTTTCGCAGATACAATTGCGAACGTCTATGCAACCGATTGGGCCGAGTGAAGCGCTTCCACAATTGGCGCGAGCCAATCCCGGAGGGTTACTTCCCAAAGTTGGATTCGTTGGTGGCCAGTCGCACTTGGCCCGCCCGTCCCGCCGGCGCCATTCTCAGAGATATCAACCGTCCTGTGGATCAACTGAACTTCGACCTTCAGGATCTGGAGAGATGGCGCGATCGCATCTACGAGGCCATTCACACCGGCGCTTACATCTCGCCCCGCGGCGAGAGGGTTACTTTGACCGAGTTCGGTGGCATAGACGTGCTTGGTAACATCATGGAGGCCAGCATCCTCTCGCCCAACCAAAATGTATACGGAGACCTTCACAATCTCGGTCACGTCGCCATCTCTTACTGCCACGATCCCGATCATCGCTACTTGGTAATGGGATGCAAACTCGCGTTTATCATAATTGGAAAAATCGATCACATAAAAAATGCGAGAATTTTTATTGAAACTTGATTTTAACAATTTTTAGTTTCTGACATATCATATTACATTTCTGACTGATTTTTAAATAAACTTTCCTGTAATCGTGTGGATTAAACCAACCATCACTCTTGTCTTGATTTTTAACATAAAGAATCTCCGGTGAAGAAAAAAGAACGCGCAACTTTCGAGCACGTCCCGATTTTTCACTTTAAAAAAAAAAGATGCGAGTAATCATGCTGCATTGAAATGATAAACGGGACATTTTCTTGTTTTTTCGTACCTTCACAGGAAACTTTCAGTATCATGGGAGAACCGGCCACCGCCATGAGAGATCCCATCTTCTACAGATACCATGCTTTCACCGACGATGTGTTCTTGGAGCACAAGAATACACTTCCCGAGTACAGCCTACAGCAGGTGGGTGTACACAGCTGTCTCGCTTCCGCGATATATCATCGGTTCACCCTAGTATATAATGCCGCTAAGTACGCGTACCATGTGGCTCAGAATTACGCGAAGCCACTCGACGATAAAAACGCCCGTTAAACCATTTAACCCAACGAGACCGCTGGACATGTCGGAATTTATCAATCTTTTTGCCAGCATGCCGAGCAATCTCGTTAAATGCTAAAACTCGACAAATGAGGCTTTAATTTTCCTCTATATTCGTGAATAATACACAGGATTCGCTCGAGCTCTTTTGTCTTGCAATCTCTTCGATCAAATCTTTGAAATTTGACGTTTTCTAGGTACTACACATTTAATCGTTGCAATTTAATTAACATATTTTAATCAAATCTCACTAATACAATTTCGTAGATCTCAATATTGGATTTTAAATAGCTTGATAATTAAATAGTTTAAACGTCGGGACAAGACTCTTTTCTGAATTCGAGAATCAGTTTCACCTTTTCTTCACATTCTTACATTTTTTCGTACTAAATTACCTACATTTTAACGCGTCTCTTAATTAAGCCCCGATAAAAATTTTAAAAATAAATTTTACATTTTTCATGAAAATTTATGAAGTCTGACTGAAAGGTTGAAAGAGAATGATGGTATTTAATCGCCTTTTTTCGTTCGTTCATTCGAATTTCAGTTGGACTTCCCCGGCGTAGAAATCACGAACATAGGAGTAACGACTCCGAACCAGCCGGCAAATCAGATTTCAACCTTCTGGACCAAGAGCGACGTCGACCTATCCCGCGGTCTGGACTTCACGCCTCGCGGTCCAGTTCTCGCGAGATTCACCCATCTGAATCATGCCGACTTCACATACAGAATCGTCGCCAACAATCGTAATAACGCAGCACGACGAGGGACCGTTCGTATATTCATAGGGCCTAGAACGGACGAACGTGGATTGCCCTATGTCTTCAGGGATCAGAAGGAACTCATGATCGAGATGGATAAATTCACTGTATTACGTAAGTCTTTGCTACACTGTTTTCATCATTATAATTCCTATTTCTAGATTCAAAGTGATTCTGAAGTAATTATATCTAAAATTAACAATAATTTTTTCGTTATGTAAACTTCAACGATTACGGTGTTTCAGAATTTATAATTTTATAATTTATTTCTTGACACGTAACAAAGTCGAAAAAAGTATTAATTTCTGCCACTAATTCAGTTTTACATTTACATGTAATTCTTGAAGCACGAATGTATTTTTCTATTTTCTATTAAAAGAACGACTGGTGGAAGAGGCGTTTTATACTATTTTATACTACTTATTTGTGTTGTATTTCACGAAATTTACGTTTGCGCTCGCCCGCAGTGAGACCGGGATCGAATACCATCGAGCGTAAATCAACGGAGTCCTCGGTAACTATACCGTTCGAGAGGACATTCCGCAATCTCGAAGAGAACAGACCAATCGGCGGCGATACCCTGGACCAGTTCAACTTCTGCGGGTGCGGCTGGCCGCAGCACATGCTGGTACCTAAGGGCAAGGAAGAGGGATACCCAATGGACCTCTTCATCATGATATCCGATTACACCGGTGACGCGGTGAGTACTTTTTATACTTATCGGACCCTTGCGGCGCTTAAGAGCTTACAGTCTGCCAGGTGATGGAAACCTTTCTTCCCTCACACTTCTTTCCCCTTTCCTTTTTTCCACTCTTTTAACGGCGACGTTCTGCTACACGAGAAGACGTCCGCGTTACTCCGCTTCCGGGCAAAAAAGCGAAAGGGGTAGAGAGGGGAGGGACGAAAAAGTAGAAAAGAACAACATGCTAAAAGAATTGCTTCGCCATCCCGCGGCGACGTGTACAGGTGGAGCAGGACGAGTCAACCGGATGCAAGGACGCGGCGAGTTACTGCGGCCTGCGGGACCGCAGGTATCCGGACGCGCGGCCGATGGGCTATCCGTTCGACCGTAGGGCCCGCGCTGGCGTGGACACCCTGCCCCAATTCCTGACCGGCAATATGGCAGTCGGGCAGATCAACATCCGCCATACGGATGCTGTAATGCCGCGAGTGCGATCCGGAAGTATGAGCAACACCCTCACCTTCGCCTGATCCGATGATTGACCGACCGACCGACCGACCGACCGACCAACCAAGGGCGACGTAAGACCTCGCTCGCGCACCTCCGACGAGAATTCCAGCGTCTTCCACCGCGCATTCCCGGTAACGATCCTGTAATATCCGTCGTAGAATCGCGACTGATTGCGTGGAAGCACGACACGTTTCCCATCCTGGTCCATATCCTCGGATGAGTGAAACGGAATGACGGCGGCGGGACGCGAGCGGATAAAAAGCCGGAGGTGGGCGAAGCGCTATTTCCATATCTCAATGACGGAAGATTATCCGAGGGACAAGGGAGAGAGAGATTCCTCGTGCGCAGGAATGCACAATCTTGTGCGTTTTAATCGCTAAAATTCCCACATGATACCGCGAAATGGATTCCCGCTGGTCCCTGACGGTTACGTTTCACCGGAATTGTGATTATCTTGTAGAATTTATCTTCTTTAACCTTCATATATCTTATATATATTTTTAAGCTTAAATATGTTCCCTCTATCAGCCGCTTTATTTCAATAGACGCTAATATAAGTATAAGCTATCTGCATAACTCAGAATTGATATTGCTATTTTCGTTTGAATTTCATAAATGTTTTATTACGAAAAAAAAAAAAAATGTGAATCGCGTTTGAATATTTCCTTAGACGGTCTTGTAGAAGCAGTTTTATTTACGATTTCATAACTTGCGCATCCACGAGCAATGAGTACCGCTTAACAAATGTATTTTTGCGTAAAAACGGGAACAAAGACGTGTCCTGAACGCTCAAGCGAAGCTTTTCCCGCGTCTTCTTTCTCTCGTTTCTCGCATTACGGGAACTAGATTGTAGGAAGCAAATGTAAAAAGCAAAAAAAGATAAAAATAAAGTCTATGCAAATTAGATGCGCCCTTTTTTCCACCCTTTTATCGTATTACGAGTGTTGAAAGCGAGCGACGATGTCTCGAATACACGAGAAAGCGTGAGAGAGCATCGGTCGACAAAAAGAGTCTAAATGATTTAATTAAATTTTTCCAATTCTGCCGCGCGCAGCTAAACTTTTTCCATTAGTATTAAGTTTCACATAATTAATGCGAGTGATGTGTCTCTCGCAGCTCCTCATGTAAAGAGATTTTTAAAATGTTTAACTTGAAATATTTTTTTAATTACATTTCTATCACATTCGCCTCGTTGACGTATCAAAATTAATGGCGAGACTAACGAAACATTTGTCGAGAAGTAACGGGGATTTGTGCGTCATCTAGTTTATAATTAACATAATTCCGTTGAATTACTCAGCATCTCTATCAAAACCAGCGTACCCAACACCCCTATATTATAAATGTGTGTATTTATATACATACATCCAAAACGTTCTTTCGCTTTCCGCACGGGTCCTGTTCTCTCCTCCAAATGCATTTATCACGCGTTTGTTTCTGCTAGTTCGCAGCTAGACGGACGTGGATTTATTCCTGCGAGGGGTAGAAATAGGGATGGGCGGACGAAGATAGATACACGTTTACGACCGTCGCTTAAGCGTCGTCCCTACCTCTAATATCACTCGCGCGGTTATTCAAGGATTCCGTTTCACGCGGGCATACATTCGAACGTTTGATATACCGTAGCGCGCCTGGAGGCAGCAATTGAAGGGCTGGAATTATTTGTCACCGCGCTAAGACATGACTAACCGTAACACGATCGCGTTACGGAATTCAGGTCGGTGATAATGCACATTCCGTGTTTGTCGATTTGTCGGGTGAGTTGGACAATGTTACAAGAAGTTATTATTATTAAAAGAATGTCACGCGTGGGAAAATTGAAAATTTTTAAGCTTCAATTTTCTTCGAGGTTTTCAAAAAGGGTTTTAATCTCAACACCTCCACAATAAGAAGTGAGATTTTGTTCTTTTTTTTCGGTATAATGTATAATTTAACAAGCAAATCACATTAGAATGAGCAACGAGGGTAGAGTTTGCTTTCTCTCAGCATTTTGTCAAGTGCTGAGTGTATTTTAAAGAACATTATTGTAGTTTTGTTCAACTGTTATTTTTGAATTCTCTAGTGTGATGTATGCATACATGCTCAAAGGTGGAAAAGGAAGTTAGAGGAAATGGGTAACAGCGAAACGGTTGCGGTAATGAAGTCGCATTGTGGACCGAAAGGATGGAGCAATGGAAGAGAACATTGCAGACATTTTAGTTTCAAAAACGGAATCAAATTAGATCACATTTTATAAACGTTAAACGTAACGTTTCATTTTTTATGAAAACATGAGTTACAAAATTATACTGACAGTATCTAATTTCTCGTAACTTTTGCCTTTTCCTCTGTTTAACTAACACAAGTAATATTTTGTAAATATAAATGTATAAATAAGCATATAAAATGCTAAGTAAACAACCATGATGCGTAAATTTATTTTGAAAATATATTTGAAGCAAATTTTCATTATCTCGTTCATGTTGTATACGGTTTTTGAAATAAGAATAATGTTTTAGGTAGAAACAATAAAAAAAAAACTCATTAGAAAAATCATATATAGATGCACACTCAAATGTGCATTTCCTAATAATTTATTCTTTAATTTTAAATTACTGCATTATTTACTACGATTTGCATTTATCAGATTAAATTTAAATAAGCATATAATTTAGTATACGATTGGGTAAACCACCAACGGTAAATTCTGAATTCATATGTATACATATATATATATGTGGGTGTATCTAGCCATATAATCATTAGGATAAATTGGGTTTTTGGTTAAAAGCCCAGTCCTTACTCCAAATGTCCATTTCCTTTATTCAAGGTTTCACGAGACGAGACGTTTCGTTTATGACGTATATAAAGCTAGAATGCGAGCGTCTATGAAATGGCTACATGGATAGTCCTGCCAGGTATACGTCTCATTTCGGAAAGGAGAAGAGCACGTTTCGCAGTTTGACTTAAAACATAGAGGCGGCTAATTCGTCAATTATACAATAGCTACAATCATTGCACTAGATTTCGTTTAAAAAGCGGGAGCTCGTTTAAAAAAAATGACGTTGCTAAAAGATGGTCGAGAATACTAATAATTTACTGAAATTATAAAATTATTATAAAAAAGATATTTTCATGAGAGAGATTATTGCATTTGAGAGAGATAATTATTTAACGAGACTTCCGCTGCACAGTGAAGTTTTATAATACCTGAAAATAATTAATTCATTTAAATTCCTACCAAGGTTCAGACTTAATTTCCGATGTTGTGTTCTAGCCACTTAATTTCCTGATATCGATCGCCTATGCGCCACGGCTAAAGAGAGACAGGAAGGACCGACAAAAGTGATCGCATAATATGTTTCGCTACTCTGGCGAGCATCAGGCTGCTTTCTACCCTGTCACGAATGCACCTTAATTCAGAGTAATTAGCAAGGCATGTGTGCGTACCATTTGTAACCGCGTGTTTGTTAATGGTGAGTTAATCGATCATTAAGCCTTATCATATTCGAGGAAATGCTCCGGCAAATAACGGTATTTTAATGCCAATTACTTGTTTATTGAAATAATAATGAAAACTATTTAGCTTGTTGCACAATTAAATGTAAACTATTTAGCTTGTTGCACAAATCATTGATGCGATATATTATGGGTTTTCGCGCATATATTACCACTGTCAATTGTGGATAATTGTCATTATTATACTTACAATTAATAATATAATTCTCATTCGCATATATAAGCTGTATGTATAACTTAATATTGAAAAAAATTCTGGTTAAAAACGGACGAATCAGAAAATCTTGTAGGATTGATCAAATATTCTGGTTATTATAAATGAAACTCAATACTTTGTATTTATAAAGTATTGAGTTCTATTTATAATAACCAGTATTTCTATTGTAATAACTTATAGAATATTTGATCAATCTTACAAGATTTTCTGATTCGTTTTTAACCAGAATTTTGTTCAGTATATTATTTCTATACTATATCTACTTTATTATTCGGTTGTTTTCAACTGCGGAGAAAATTAGACAAATCTTCCATTATTAATTAAAACGATACATTAAAGAAGATTGTACTTTTTTTTTATCATTCCTATGTTGAGGGATAATTTGATTAAGTCATTTATTTATTTACTTTTGTTTGTTAATTTTTACCGTATCACTTAAGGATTTGCTTATTTTAAAATTTGCTTATTTTCCGCGTAAATATTAAAACCGGCTGTTTTTCCATATTCCACTTACTTAATTAATAACGTCGTAGTCGCTGTTTGCTCGCACAAGTACACAATACACAAATTCAGGTATGCATGTATAGCATATACGAGCTTACAGACGAGTGCCTGTTAAGTTTCACGATGCCGGAGGAGAGCGAGCGCGTAAGCAACGGAAACCACCCGCTGTCAAACCTAAACTTCCACTACGTTCGTAAAAGTCACGTCAGGTACGTCAGACGTCCGTTGCGATAATATTTGTTCCGTAATATGTCCGCGCCTGTGGCAATAACAGGCGGGATAACGCGGACCTAATGTGACATCTAAATGAATTGATTTGCGCGCGAAATTTATATATTATGAATTTCCCATTTCCATTCCCGCGGCGGAGACGCGACCGACCTTTCCATTTCTAACACATTTAACGTCCTGAGTAAGAAAAGCTGTTACCTTGATAAGGGCTCGGATACAGGAATCTAATGGATCTCCGCCATTATTTTCCGCGGTTCTCCCGCGTTCTTTTGGGAATAACGATTCCCCAGCTGCATTAGACGGGATAAAGAGAATAAGATCGCATTCGCATCTCGATACATTGTTGTAGCGGAAGAAACGAGGCTGTCTATGCTCACGGGAAGGATGAGAATGCGGAAGCATGCCTCAAGTCTTCAAAGGAAGCTTTAGTCTTTAGTCACTTACAGCAAGCTCATTAAAATCAGTAATTACGCTCGCAGACTACCAAAGAATTTCTAAACAGGATTATCGCCCCGTTAATCATACGCTGCTCATCGCCAACTGGATGGGGTAATGACATGCGACGTGATAGTTCGGAGTTTGTATACTTTCCGCAGTGCAGCATCAGCTCTGCTTAGGCTGCCCTCGTATAGGTGAACCCGCAGTAATTCCTCGACACTGTACCTATGCACGAAACCTTCCAGCGAATAATATTTGCAGGATAAAATACATACGCGGAGTAATAATTATGTTTACCTTAATTAAATTCTATGATATTTCAATATAATTAGAGAGACTTATTTTTCCGCAAAAACAGATTCACATGTACACTTTAATTAAATGCGTGTTTGAATAAAGCCACAATAAATACCGCACACACATTGTAACTATGTCACGCGAGAGGTAACTCGATGGATCTCGATCGTAAAATAAAATTATTTCGCGCGTGTTTACATGGACGCTTTCAACGGGCATCTCATTATTTACCGCGTTTGCCATTTCGCAACGTCGTTACGTCGGCCGCACAATTCGCTTTACGTTCCTTCCCTTTGTTCCACTATAAATCACACGTAATAATTATACCCTCTTCGCGGGCTTGACGACTCGATCCCGCGATCTCACTCGAAAAGGGAATAGTCACGTTGGCGCGTTAATCGTTAAAGTTAAACTCCGTTTGGGCATCCGCATAGTTCCCGGACGCCAATATAACTTGGAGATTTATCACCGGGCACACGTGCTACGACGGCGTTAATTATTCCGCTTTTATTGAATACCGCGGTTTTTTTACGCGCCGAGATAGAAACCCATCGACCCCCGGCGGAACTTTTTATCCGGCGATCATATCTCTTCGGCCATTCATCGACTTCTTCTCTATCTCTCTCTCTCTCTCTCATCGGATAAGTGCAGTTAGCATCGTGCATATATTACCTGTCAACGTATTGTTCCCGGCTATTAAACCCAGACAGTCGGTTTCTTTTTAATCTATCGCAAGAACGGACATTTTACAATAAATCTATCGTGAAAATATTTGAGGATCGCGCGGATAATGGTATGGAAACCAACATTGCCGATGACCTGCATGCTGCTTTTTAATTTTTTATATTAAATTTCTCGATAATGAAATTCCTAATTAAAGTGGAGAGTGTAATGAAGCGCCTACAGCGGAGTCCGCTTGAATTCTTCAAACTTAATTCCTCGTTCTTTCCCTTCCATTAAATTTTCGCTAAGAACGGAATTCAGCTCAAAATACATCCGATAGAAAGTGACTGCCGATATATCCAGTATACATGATTTAACTTCCTCTCTAACCACGACCCTTGGCCAAGGTCGTACATCCTACATCAATATATATTTCTTACGATACGTTGCTTGTACATAAGATACTGCACTGAGATATTTATGATAATAAAACGTTTAAATTTAGCCGGCAAGAAATATTTTCCTGCATGCTCGTCGAGGCACACGGGAGGAAATATAAATAATGAGAGATAATTTTATCGACCCGAGGTGGTATATGTATACCGGTACAATACGTAATAAATCAGAATCTGCATACTTTCTCTCAACCGCAGTTATGAGAGATTGAATTATTAATTCGGGGTAAAAATTGTTTAAATAAAAAAGCAGAGATGTTTATAAAGTAATCGAAAATCACACATTTTTTTTTACAAGAACATTTTTCACAATTTTTGTTTATGCCGGAGTACTCAACGGTAGTATATTCACGGAAATTTCGATCGATTTAGCGTACTACCCTTTTTACGTGGTAATAATATATCGATCAACGTCTTTCAATCTCCCATCACACTTGACGCCGGACCAAATGACGTAAACGCGAGACATTAACAGCAAATGACAGGCAAATCTGTTCCTCCCTCTTGCCCTTTCCTCCCGAAGAACCGGGCTCCGTCGACCGCCGTTTTATAAGCCATAAAACGGCGCCCCTACGAGGCCGTAACTATGAAAGGATAGGGAAATACCGGAGAATCGGTCCGCCGCGTGGCTATCGATCGTCTTTTGGCACACAGACTACTCTTGCTCCTTCTCGGCCCTTCTTCGTCACTCACATCGGTCGACCCTGACTGTCGTTGCTTCTCCCGGAGATAAATCGAGTTTACCGCCAGGTACCGCGCTCGGGACAAAGTTATTATAGTTTCGATTCGATTACGTCGCAACTGCAACGACAGTTACGTGGGAAAACTGAGCGCCTCGAATCCCGCCGCTTCTACTTTTTCGTACCCTTTTACTGGTCGCGGCGATCTTTGCCCTAGATCGGCTAGATCTTTGTGTCTTCTAGGAAACTTCTCGCTTGGGACAAAGTGGCAAACAGTATATACGTGAAATTGGAACGTGCACGTGTGCACCGCTTACGATAATTACTTGTAATCGATAGGTTCTATCTATGTATTTTATCTTTGATATCAGATCAAGCGTCGATATGTTGAAGATAATAGGAAGTGTAGAAAACATATATGAAGGCAATTAATACCTTCATCCATATCAAATAAATTACAGGTTTCTTTTCGCAGATAATATAATGTATTGTAACATTTGTTAATTTTAAATGATGTATATTAATTATTTAGAGAAAAAAAATTTTATATCAATACAGTTTAATAGCGTTTTCGCAAAAATTGGTATTAGAGAGGATTTCCGATTACGTGCCGATATTTTATCTCAGCTCCGTAATCTAGTCCATTCGGATAACCACATGGATATTAGTTGAATAGTATAGGTATTATCCACGTCTAATTTACCGGGATAATGGATTGGATATAACTAAAGATGCTTAATTTTAATAGAATACGGTTATCTTTAATCATGTATGTAAATATTGAAAATATATTCAAAGTAATTATTCCATAGATAAGTTTTTAATAAAATGTTTCTAAATTTATTTCTCCTTAACAAAAATGTTGAAATATGAATCCTTTTCACGTTGTAAATGATTGAAAAGAAAGTATTTTTCAAAAATTTAATATAATATGATATAAATGGACAATAAAATATTTATATTATATTTTTCGTTTTAGTTTGGAATTTGAAGTTTACAAAATGGATTTTAGTAAAAAATTTTAAAATGTAGTTACAATATATGATATAAAAATATTCGAAAGTTTTAATAAATGATAACCTTTCTCGACATTTCCGGAAAGAAAAAATTACAAATTGGTTAAAAAAATCTTTCATTAAAAGGATATCCGGTGGTTTGGGGACAGTCTATATATTAAATTTGCAGGAAACTTTGGATGCATTTTACAGCTGTTATTTATTATTTCCGCCCCTAGCTGATATGAATAATCATAACGTTCAGAGAAATTGTAAAATGGAAAGCATCTCTTGTCATGATTATTCATAGATTGCCGACAGAAGCAATACAGTGTTCCTGTACCAACGATATTGACATAATTTGTGTAAACGTTATAACAGGATTATTCTTCTTAATAAAACAAATTAATTAATGAAGAATTTAATATTCCATTGCGGCATCAAAGCGTAAAACCTCCCTGTATTTAATCACATCGGTCGGGTGTTAATAATGTAATATGTTATACTTGCGATTTAATCATTTTGTTGCAGGGGCTATTGTAGTGAACTTGGACACTTATTGAAGCTCGTCGTTGCCAATCGCCGTTCCCTGCAGCTTCCTCTCCCTTTTATCGTCTGCGTTGCGTTGCCCTTTTCCTCCCCGCTTCACGTAGCATTCGGTCCATCGTCCGCAGGACGAGCTGACACGTATCAAAATGTGGAAAAAAGGGCGAAGCCAGCGAATATTGTTGCGTACGTGTCGGGAAATCGTTTACTCCGCCGTCCCGTCGGTGAGGAAAAAAAAAATGGAAGGAACAAAAAGTGCGGAGTATATTGTTCGCATATCTGACGATTTCTACTTCCCCCACGCCATCGTAATGCACGTTGTCTCTGTATACACTGTATACAGAGGTATACCGCGGTACATGTAGGTACATATTTCCTCTGAATGGAAATGTTGGACGTCAAGCCACGAAGAACGACGCTTGTTTCAAAGTGAAGACATAAATAGTTTCTGAACTCCATGCAACGGTAAACGAAAGGTCGGGCTGATCCGGACTTTGAGAAAGTATAAGGGGGAAGAGGATTAATTCTTTATAGGCAAAGGTCCTTTCTCGTACATATATACGATACGAGAAACGTCTCCTCTTTTCCCACGATGCTAGTTTACGAGAAAATCTCTTTTAGATTTGTCAGAAACTTTAATCGCGAGGTATGATTTCCGGGACACTCCATGTTAACTGCGTAAATAAAGATAAAATGGACCGCCGTCGTCAGCACACGCTCTTCCGACGCAGCAATAAACTCGCCGGTAACTAATGACGCAGCGGGGGAGAAAGAGAGAGAGAGAGAGAGAGACGGCTCATGGAAGTGCCGTTCGGCAAAGTAGATATCCACGAGCAATGCTGAAATATCACTGCGACGTGTCGGGATCGCGCAGCGCGCGACATTAATTCGCGCGATGTATTTCATAATCCGCGATTGTAACTTTTCCCACGTACCTCTGTCAGACAACGGTCTTCCATTTCTCCATAGCGTCCATTCGCTTCCGCGATCGGTCCATTCGCCCGGATGAACACCCACCGCGATCATCCCCACGGCGAGTCCGGCTGCCGTGGGTGGCGTTGCCACTTCCGTGGATACAAGGCTTTCACGAATAATGGAAAAACTTCGGCCGCGGGGACGACAGGGCGAATATCGCGCGCTTCTCATTCTTCTCGGTCAGCGACGATAAACACGGCGAATGCGTTTGCCGTCAGTAATACCGGAGTTTCTGCATTCTTCGGTGGCGTTGACGGAGCGCCAACGTAGCCGCCGCGCCGCCTCGGTCCATACCATCCACGAGAAGAACAAGGGTGTCGCATAAAAGCACGCGGTCGAAGTGACTCGCCTACTTCCTACATCGGAAACCACTAACGGCAGATGGAAGTCCAGTTTCGCTCTTGTATTTTTAACTCGGGATATTTCTTGCCGATAGTTTACATTGATCCAAGAAGAACGAAGAGAAGATAAACGGACATATGTAGAAAAAGAAATTGAAAATATGATACTCGAGTAAATATGTAGTACGTGTGTACGTGTACGATTTTCGAGTATCACGTTACAATAAATATTGTAGGTGTGTTGCACCACGTTCTTGTAATAATTTTGTTACTTTATCGCGTTATAAGTAAGTAAACAGGAGATGATAAGTGCCCTCGCGCGTAACTTCTCCAAATCGTGAGAACGGAATAATTCTGATTTCGCGGTTTATTACCCCGGCGAGTTGCCGTTCAGAGCCGCGTCTATATCCCCCTCCGGTTGAGGGATAAATTTGCACCTTTAGAAACGAAATATATTCACGGGTATTTGAAATTCTAGATATGAAGTGGCGCGGCTTACGCCGCAACGGAAACTGCAACGCGCCCGGTCGATTGCATGCATTCCATTCGAATTCTCCCTTGTAACTGTTGATCGCGGTACTTTATCGTCTATTAGTATCGCCCTACCGAATCATACTTTCTACCGCGAATGCTCCGTATAATCCGGCGCCTTTTACGCCACTTCGCCGTAAGTATGCGGCCACGTCGCGTGACTGCGGGTGCTACAATCGCACACTTTCCTCTATCGCAGTTAATCATTGGGAAGTAGAGAAACGACAAGTCTCTTATGCCTCGCTGGAGAACGTTTGGTTGCCCTTTATCGAATCGCGGAACAATATCTAAATGCTCCTCTCTATTTTTTCACCAAATCATACCTTCGCGTCACGCGGTACGTACGAACGCACCCCATGCATATAGATTGTCCTTTCAGCCGTTTCAATCAATATTTGCCCGCACTGTCCCAGCTCGCTCGCGTGTGCGACTTCCGCTCTCGCAATCAGAGGATGCAGTTGCTTACGATATAGAATGTTGAGAAGTAATGAAAAAAACTCATACTATACACATATATACATTCTCCGGAATTCATCTGTCTATCTTTTATCTCTCTTTTTTTTTATCGCGATGTATCTTGTCCGCTTTTCATTAAATTGCCCAACTGTGTATTTGCCATAAAAATTTATAGCTGAAAGGAGTGTCTGAATATAAACGTTAACTTCTATTAATTGAAGCACTCTTTCAGATTAGACACAATGTCGAATTTTACGTTCCAAACTTTTCAATCTCATATTCTATTAACTCAGTCGGCTTTCAACGTATATATCTTTAAATTAATATTTCAGTCAAGTTTATACAGCTCATATAGTACCTCATATTACATCGAATGGGCATGATTTGCGGTTAAAACAACGAGATGAAGCGCGGAATCATATTCAAAAATGTGATTCTATCTTGCGGTTACCCGGAAGGCAGGAGATGATGGCGATTTTCCGCTCTGAACCGAGTGTTGCAAATCAATCTCCGTGCAACCGACGGTTCCCGTCGTAGCGATCATTTTTATGCCCGCTTGCCTAACGCGAGAGAGGGTTGCGACGACAGTGAACGGTAAGGTAGTAGTCCCTCGAAGATGCTCTCGAGCAGCAACGGCGCGGAGAGTACATTTTTCCGCGGTAGAGGAAATTTGAAAGTCAAATCGCTGGAAGAGGAAGATCGTCGAGCTGCTCTAACAAAAATCGACTCGAGCCCCTTCCGGCATCCAGCGTGTTCGCGCATTCGTTTGCTCGCTCTAAGAGCTACCGCGTTTCCCATCCATCTTTCTTTCGTTTTATTTATCGTGTTAGAGCAATTATACAGTCGTCACAATATATCATTCTGCGTATCGATCGTAAAAAAAAAGTCAGATAGATACTCCAATTAACTTTTACATCTGCATAGACAGTCAACTTTCAACTCGTGAATAATGTAATCAATAGAAATAATTTAAAAAATTATAACAACTATTATTGAGATGTGTTAATGATAAAAAATAAATAGTATTTCATATATTTTTAGAATACGAAGGGATAACAAAAAATCTCATTCTTTTCTCTAGCTCACACACGTAAGCGGGTTTATCAGAATTTAAATAACAGGATTCTTTACAAATGTGTTTAATGTTTTTGTTGGAAAAGGACTGATTTTAAATTCGTCAAAAAATCCGCTATTCACGGTTGATCCATTAAAAGCGGAATGTTCAGGAGGGAGGATTAAGCTTAATAACATGCATAGGGCGTATCTAAATGATGGGCTGATTCGTTGTGCTGTCCGTGCAAATAGAAACTGTTAACGTTTCGACGTTGACGTTGATTAACCATGCTGTACTTTGAGCCAGTTGCCGCATCGTTCAAGTATTGACGCTTTTGAATGAGGATGCTAGGAATGCTTAACAATCGAAAGCAAATTTGTTGGGTCGTATGAACCCATTGTTTGCCGCGCAATTCATTTTAATGTCATCTAGCTACTCGACGGAAGCTAAATGGAAATCCTGCCGGGGATGATAATTCAATTGTTGAAATTTCCATTTCTTATTAAATGACGATGTATCGCGCGGAGACACGACTGTGTGCAAATACGACGTGGGAAAAGCGAGGACAAAAGCCACAGACTGGAAAGTGGCTGCCGGATAAAATCAATCTCTCCAGCTGCCGTCGTGGGGGCTCACCTCGATAAGAACGACGTTAAATCGCATTGGCTCCCGCATAGTTATTGGCCACTTGTATTTATGGGATTTATATAAACTTTTGCGCTTAATGCATATTTGCTGCATAAGGAAACGCGCGTGTGGTAAACTTTTAAAAACGACTGTACACTGCTGTATCATTGTTAAACGTGAGATCTAATTGAATGATTCACAAACTATAATTGATGTAATTCCCATAAGAGAAATGAAGACTAATATGTATACAAAATTATTCATCTCGTCGTAAATCTGGAATGGGTTATAATTATGCGATTTTAATGGAACCTTCATAAATCATTTTGCAACGAAGGGACTGGATACCTAAGTGATCAATAATTGGACGATTTACTTATACCTCGCTACGATTTATCCTATTACCATTTTACCGAGACCGTAACTGATTAGCCTCAGAAGTACTTTACAACCACGCCGCCTTACTGGCAGTCTTCGCTTATTGGAGTAATAGGATCAACGCTTAAGTAGTTTAGAGTGAAGATAAGTTTGGCAACTGGAATCGCGAAATGGCATTTGCATAAATAACTTCTGAAATTGCGAGGCTTTTTCCTGCGAACGGCATTTATGCACGGTGTAACGACGCGTATGTTTTTTTTTTGTAGGTATAAAGTTCGAGAAGAAACGGGCAGAGTATTAAGTTCTAGAACGTTTTACGTGATCGCAAACACCTCATGTTTCAAAGACCGCTTTATCATTAAATTCGTTATTCTCCGTTAACTGCAATTTCCTAAATATATACACTTCGTTGAAAAGGGTTTATAACGCCGTGCAACGAAGCGCGAAGTGGAAGTTCGATCAAGGTGAATCTTATTACAATAATTAAGAGACTGCTCTAAAAGGAAGAGGTAAAGAGAGAGAGAAAGCGAGACAATCGTACATTTACGAACTGCAATTAAACTCGCTCCAAACCACGGAGCCGAAAAGATAGAAACGGTAAAACATTCCGCGATCGTGATTTGCATTTATACAGGCTGGCTGCGCGGCGTGTCTCGCTCTACCCGAGGATGATAAATTTATCGTTACGGGCACACGAACGAACACGCGAGATTAAATCCGACGTATACCCCTCCCCCCCCTCCTCTCATCGTCCTCCTTGTCCACCCTTCTCTTTTTTTTCGGTCGTTCGATGAGATGAAGCAGGGAAACTTTTTACGGATGAATTTTCATGCTTGCTCATGACGACGAATTGAGATGATATATTCTCGCCGTCTTCAAAAAGGATCATTAATTCCTTCGTCAGTTACACGATTCGCGGTGAACTTAAATCGCGCTAAATGCCGGAACTTTCGCAAGAATTTCCGAGATTCCTGCCGGCACTTGCCGCGGTGAATTTTGATAAGAAGTCATCGATCGTCCCTGAACGCATCACATTCGTCCAGATTGAATTACGATAGTGGAATTCGAATTTCCGAACATTTATAATAAGTGAAAGAATGAAGGCCAATGTCTATGCTTCATGTGAAAGATAACTTGAAAAAGAAGTTGTTAAATTTACAGCATCAAGAATCTTTGATCTTAAGAGCCGATACGATGCAATTTCTTTAAGATTATCTTCAAGAGATCTCGATAATTTCTCGTTATGAGTGTACGAAGTCTACTTTTAAAAGCATATCCAGTTTCGGCTACATTTAAACTTCCATCTATTGATATAATAATTCTTCAACGAATTATAAACTACAAGGTACAAGATGTTTCTCGGGAGATAATTTAGAAGAAACGTGGATTTCCGAAGCAATAATAACTTTTTAAATTTACTTCTTAATTTTACTTCTTAATTTAGTGTAAATTAATTACAAACTAAGAAAACTAGTTTACGCGCATAATCAATTATTGCCATTGAACATTTTATATACGTATACTTGCAAACTTATTACTGATTCGACTGTTGAAATACCATATCTGGGACACTTTAGATAATGTTTTTCTTTCATTAAAAAATTATTATACATAAAAATAATGGCAAGTTTAAATTGAAAAATAGGATACGTTCTCAAAATTGCGAATTATAATTTGTATTGGGAATTTCCGCTCGAAAATTTTTAAAATTCGATTACTACGATGTGCTAATTAAACTTTCCAAAAAGCGCCACGGAAATTTGAAAAGGGTAAAGATCGATACTGGAATCGTACCATACTGCGCTATGACGTTTCAGATATTTTTACATTAATCGATTCGTTTCAAGTTTAATGAATGAGAACCGAATAGAACGTTCAATTAACAGTAACAATAACGTGTAAATTTGGACGGTACCGCTGACGCGTTTGCATATAGAAGGACGTATGTTTGAAATATAAACAATTAAAACCACGCCGAAATGCTCACATTGCTTTTATCACATCGCTCCATCCAAAAATCAGAGCATTTTATTGAATAAATTCGCGAAATGAATCAATGGAGGAAGGAACCCGTACTGAACTGCAATTTTGTCAGTTTCAAATTAATATCTCCCTTGACGCATGCAACAAACGTGTGAGTAACGTAATGACGTTTGCCACAGTGCGGCATATACATGTATAAATTCGTGCAATTTGTTTTAATATAGAATGGCGAGCATGTTTTATTTAACGAATTAGCGCTTTGTATAAACAAAGAACATATGATTTTTTAATATTGGTTTTTGAAAATTTCCAAACGTTTTAAATCGTGGAAGTATTTTACGGTTAAACATTAATGTACAGGATAATATAATGCTTAACAATCGCGCAAAATCTACCTTTCAATTGTATAACAGCAAGTCCATCAATTTTTAATTATTTTTTTCATAATTAAAGAAGATTAAGTGTGGAAAATATGTGTTGAGAGTTTTAATTATTATTTCACAAACTTCATCAAATATTGGAGTTACAATTTTCACGTGTACGCATAATACGCAAAGAAGAAAAAAAAATAATTTAAAACAGCACTCCGTGTTGCATATACAATAAAACCGTCGAATAAAATAATCGAATAAAAAATTAATCCTACTCTTGCCTTTACGTTTTTGTCGGCATATTGATTCGACGATGGATTCTTCCGTTCTAACATTATTCCTGTCGTAGGTACAACGTGTACATACGTTTTATCCGGCTGCGCCTTCGAGGGCATCGAAGCGGGTCGAATCCAAAAGTGGAGAATACCGTTGGCCGCGGGAAAAAGGTACAATGCCGGATGAATCCAATGACGGAGACGCGTACATAGGTCGACGGTAAAAATGCTGGAATTTACGGAGGTATATCCACCTTTCTTTTCGGTCCTACCGCTCCTCTGCGTGTATTCGTCGGTCCCTACCGGCCAACCCTCCTACGAATGTCCCACGAGAATCTCTCCATTCTACACGAACCGTGATTCGCGAATCTACCAATTTATCTGCTGTACCTGGTCAGCTACCAGTCGAATGCGACGCGAAAAATTCGCTTAGCTCTCTCGTGCCCGACGGTCTCGCGTGTACGATAAAAAAAATATAATTGTTGGCTGTTGCATAGTTATTTATGGTCATTTGCCTTTATGGATTAACACAACGTTTATGATTTTTGCTTTGTATAGGTATATTGACGTTTTTCTTGTTATTAATCTTAAAAAAATGTACAATGTTTATTTGTTAAATATTGGACACTATATTTTTCGGCGTACATTTTGTACTCAAAAAGATAATGCACATAATTTTATGATTAAATGAAAACTTGTTTTTGCGTTTTTACGGGAGGTAAACACATGGTAGTTTTACAAACACACCAATTTATCTATTCCAGTCGTCCGTTTATCGATCGGAAAAACGAAAAAGAACCCCGAGCATTTACCTGTTTGTCTGTGGGAAGGGCATAGTTGTTTAATGAGGTTTCCGAGGAGACCATTTCTCTCACTTTTCAATTGCGATATCGAAAATTTTTGACAATTCGACAGAAAGAGAAAGAAAAAGAGAATAAAAAATTAATATTCGTATTTGTAAATTTGTAAATTTGACTTGTCTTTCGAGAGCTCCAATTGCTTTTTATTTCTCAAATTTGGATGAATGCCAAATATGGATTATTACAGCACAGCAAAAACTGCTTAATGATCAATATATGATACATATATACATATATACACACGGTATGAGATTTTTACTGAGCAGGAAATAAAGTATATATATATAGGAAATCTGTTGGTGCGTTATATCTCCTGGACTAATTAATAAAATAACGAACGCATCGCATTCTCGTAATATACGTAATGACCCGGCGAAAACCTAATATTATCGTTAATTAGAGCCTCTGTAGCTTAACGCGTGAAAATTTGAATGTAAAATTTAATAATTCTAGAGTGATTGATGTCATATTTCGTTCCGGTCAAGGGACGATGTATATGAGAAGGATATTAGATTTCATCTTAACAGGAGATAGACAGTTTAAACAGGAAGTCAGCGGCCCTAACCGGTGCACCGCATGCCCCGAATTAATTGATGCAATCATTAAGAGACTGTGGTGTACATTTTCTCTAGATATGCATAATACACGCTAACAAAGGTATTACGGACATGCTAATATTGTGCACCGTTCATTAGCATAAAATTTAAGAGCAAATTTTCTATACGCTATACGAAAGACATTAATGTATTGCCGAATACGTAATTTAGCCGTGCCTTACAGGCATATAGGAGCTCTCAGTACATACAGCTACGAGTTGATAACTGACATTACCTGCGGCGATATTATACATGATAATGCAAAGGGTTTAAGCAGGACGCTTACAATTAGTCTTACCATATTCAATTGCGATTTCAAATTTTCACACCAATTACGATTACAAATTTCGAAAGAATACTACTTTTATATTTATTCTGTGTAAATAATGCACACGCGAGAGAAGGATAAACTTAATTTACTATATAATTTATTTTAGTCCATTTTTAATTAACCATTTTCACAAAAATTCAAATAAACCACGAAATGTAGAATTAAAAAAGCTGTGTAATAATATATACATATATATTTTAATCTAACGTAATTTTTATAACGTTAGCGTTATAACATGAACCATCAGTTAATTAATAATTAAATAATTAAATTAAACTAGAATTAAGATTTCCCTTTTTTATATAAAAGAATAAATGTCTCAAAAACTTTGAGAAAAGCGAGATTCATCTAAGTAAGTGAACTAATTTGCAGTTGTTTTGCAGCTAATTTGAAGCTGCAGGCAATGGAGCTGATCGAAAGACAAAGTGTCGATCGTTGCTAAGAAATATTTGACGCGGAAGTTTAATTGACACTTTATCGTCCGAAGGGGTGTTTAATCGATACCTACATCGATATCGGCTGTTATCGCGACGTCACTTCGCTTGATTAATAACTATCCAAACCCGATATTCATCAGCGCATCCCGACTTAAGCACGAAGTCGTGCCTTTTCGATGAGATGGATAAATTGGCGGACTGTCGACGCGATAGCCCACGATAGCTCTATGGGTGCTAACCGAGAAGCACTTTCAATTAATTTGAAATATCGACTCGCCGCACAGTGGTGCTCGAAAGGAATTTTGCGAATAAAAAGTTTGTAATCGAATTTTTTTAATCGTTCCAGAGTATTGATTGCATACGATAGACTGACAGACACTACATTTATTAATACTTTACGTTAATATCTTTAATACATTTTTTTATCTTCTTTCATTTGCTACATTAAGCCTTAAAAAATATTTATTTTAAGCATTAATTTGTTATATATTGACTCACATGTGACATATTTAACATGAAAAACTTCTCCGCATCTGATAATTGCCTGTCCTCGGTATGTTTTTAGGATGATTTCTTACATGCATTTGTATATTGGCAAATAATTTATGATTATGTGTGTAGATATAATATTTCTTAAATAAATCTATCAAAAAGTTTTTCTGATTTTGTTAGTCTAATACCGTTATGATGTTATTAGATGCAATGTGCAGTCGCTAGCGGCAATGCGGTGGTGAGAATTAACGGCGATATAATTAGTCGTACTCGTGAATCGATCGATTATATCGCGAATAGATTGCGGCGACGGAAAACGGACAAGTGTATTGGATAGAGGGCATTAATAGTAATTATTCCAGAACTTTTCAGCTGTTCCTTTTATCTTAACATCGCTTTCGTCGCTTTGCACTCAAGACCTATGATGCTATAAAGCCGTAATTACGACGTTTTGTAATTTAACTTTGCAATGTTGGTTGGTTATGCAGAACAAGATTCAATTATCTTACTTTTGCCAGGTTATTTGCAAAGCAATAAGGACGCGTAAAATTTACCATCCTCCAATAAATTTGTTACTCGTAATAAATTTGCCGTCTACATGCATTTTATTATTCGATACTTCAGTTACGTAAATATTTAATAATAAATTGAATCTCACATACGCAGAAGTGAAGGAATAAAATTGAAAATATTTTCCCACACTGTAACATCCCGATTTCGCCTTTTCATTTTCGTTATCGTGGAAACTTGTCACTTTACCACTTTCAATTTTGTTACAGCTTCTGTAGAGAACATAGCACATAGGTTGCCGATGAGGAGCCAATCTTCGTGCAATCGGGGTGGATAGTAAATGTTTGACAAAAAGAAGAAAAAAGCGAGGAAAATAACAGCGATCCTCTACCCTGGTATCTCGCGTAGCCGAATAAATCGATAGAAACCGCAAAGTACATATAGAGACTGTTCATCATTTTAAAAACGTTGCAAATTATATTATCAGACGCATTATGAAAGCAGAAAGATTGCTAAATTCGACCAATATACATATACTATTCTGCGATTTGGATCGTTTACAAAATAAATGGTTAATATCACCAGAAAATGATGCGCTAATGGTACGCTGAATATTTCATATATTGTAAAAAAAATATGCATAGCTGACAAAAATAATCTCAAATATAAAGCAATAAAAAGGTCTTCAAAAAAAAAACAGAACAGCGTAAAACCTATCAGTTTTCTATTGTTCATATTATCGTGCATATCGGTCTACGTGATTACGATGCAAAATGTGATGTAGATTGATGCGCATAATCAAGAGAGAATTATACGATTAGTATTCCATTATCTCTTTTTAATTAATGTCAAAAGATAAGGGTAATAGACGCGACCGATTCAGAAGCTTTTCGAGGGATTAGTTCAACGAGATTAAATCGATCAAAGGCGAATTTATTTTTGTAAAAATAAAATTGCCGTGAGATGGGAGGAAAGATAAAAGATCCTTCTTAAAAACAGAGGTTGCCTTCGGCAGCGCGCGGTATTATCATAGAAATGTAACGCATAAGCTTTCATCGGTCCGTAATGTGATTTATCTCGACGTTGCAATACATTTTTCGTTTCAGCGAAATAATCCGCGATATGTATTTTTACATAATCACGACGATTTCTAAAGAATGGACACGGGGGCAAAACGTTAGCGCTCTTTTGGAGTGCTGAAACTTGTAGGTAATCCACTGACTTGCATTTATGTCGCGGAAATTATATTACGTCGACCGTGTGCGTGAAAGGCGAGTTCGGGAGGGGGGCGACTACGAAAAAACGTGTTGACGTAGAAATGGTAATTTCAACGAAGATGGTGGAAAACTCGTGTAAGAAATGACCGGGCAACTGCATTTCTCTGTGCACATGCACATATACGCCGTGCTGTGAAAATTATGCTTAGTAAGGTACTGCGGCGGACGGAAAATTATTCAGCGTTTTTATTCGGCGGCCCGAAGGCGTTTCATAATTCAGGAGCGGAAAGGTTAATTGCGACTTAGTTAAGCGCAGCGTGATATGTAAAAAGATGCGCTATAATAATTTAAAGCGCATCAAAATTCGGTATAGAGACCCGCGTTACACGTCAGTCACGAAAGAAGTGTTTCGTTAAAAACAGTCGCCGCGCGATGGAATGAAAAATTTGCAAATACGAGGAGAGAACTTTTCGCATTTATATCATCGTTGCGCGAGCATGAAATCGCGTCTGCAATATCGAGATCGCAAAAACGAATGGGAACGATTGGAAAAATATGGGAATGATTTGGCTAAGCGTTTCGATACTTCGAAAGCCACTTAACGCATTTGGCTCTTTACTGTTTTTGTCATGATATGTTTCGCGTGTGTCTCGATATATTTTCATGTTGACTATTTTATGTAAATTTTTATTAAAAGGTTTGGTAATGTCATGTATAATTGGATGTAGAATATCGGATCTTCGTTAGCTCGCTCTTTTTTTTCTTCAAATCTCTCCGAGCGAGTCATATGTATGAAATATTTAATATTTCTGCTAAAATAATCAAAATCTGCTGTTCCGTATCGTTGGTTTTAACACCTATCACGCTGACGCGGAATCAAATATTTGTTGCCGCGATACGAAACGCATAAATGAATGAAATAAATTAAAATAGAATTGGAACGCATTAAGAGCTCGATAATTTTGCTTGAAACCGCTTAGCGGTGAACATATAAAAATGTAGTATCGTTTCTGTGTAATACGCAATTTATATAGAATGTAAAAATACTTCGCACATTATACAAAGTGTACTTGATGTTTATTCGTGAAGCTTCAAAGTGCAAAGTTTTATAGCTGAAAAAAAGTCATTGTTAAACCGAGATATTCGCGCGAAATGACAGATATTATTTGTTCTCATGTTAAAACTAGTATCTCTGTCTCAGTTAATTCAACCTGATATTTGTATTTCTTACTTTTTAAAATATTTGCCTCGCGCTTTTATTCGTATAATACATTAAGGCATTTGCTTATGCTGAGAGTTAAATATACAGTAGTAAGATTTTAATGGAAAGCATGGAAAATGTAGACGAACAGAAAAAACAACATGTAACACCTCCGTAAATACATATAAATAAATGCAACATGGAAAATGTAGTTCCAATTGCAATTTGTTTGAAATATTTCGACATAAAAAATGTTATAACAACATTTATACTACATTTGTACTACATTTGAGTGAACAAAAGAGAACGTATATTATATATTATAACTCACTTAAAAGAATTTTCATGCTCCATTCTATTTTGTAAAAAAATTGATATAAATTCAATATATGTTTTCTTCAAAAGAGAGAAATTTTTTCTCTAAAAAATTTATTTTTTTATTTTATTTTATTAGTAATAATGAGTAAAACCGAGTTTCTCTTTTATCCCTTAAATAATATAGTTTAATAAATTTTGATAATTACACACAACTTGATTTTATTACATCACAATTGCGATCGAAATTCAATTGAAAAACTCAAATAAAGTCTTGAGATGCTGCTCGAGTTTTATTTTCGCAATTCAGTAAATTTAAAAGAAAATCATACACAATGTTAATAAATAATTTTTGAAGCTCCTAATATTTTTTCGGAGACTGGAGAAGAGATAGTTTACGTAAAAAATTTGACTTAAAGTTAAATAGATTTTTAAAATGTGAAAATTATTCTTCGAATAAAAAAGATCAATTTTAATCTTCAAATGATAAATTCAATGATTTTTTAAAAGAGTAACTAATCGATCGTTCAAACTATCATCTAAAGAAAAAGTTAAATAATTCGCTCGTAACAGTATATATACCTACACACCAAGTAGATGCGAATTCTCTCGTCAATTTAGATTCAAATAACATTTCTAAAACACTCCGTCAAACAGCTAGTCGTTATCTTGAGCAACGTAAGTAATTCCACGAAATGAAGCGCAAAAGGTGAGATCCATTTACCGATAGAAATTTGAAAGAAAGTCACGCTCGCACACCCCACCTTACTGGGAACGAAGTACGGCGTCGTTTTATTTCCAATGTTTAAACATTCGGTGTAACGGCGTCACGCTCGGGCGTGCGGCCTCGAGGCTTGTTTTGACCCTTAAGACCGCGCGCGCGCCCGCCACGCCGTCATTCGCCGAATGAGACTCGGAGTCGGCGGGTAGCCGGGCGCGTGCCGGCGCCGCGTGTCTCGGTATTATCGCATCGAGAAACGCCACTGTTTCCCACGGATGATTACCCGCTGTAATCTTCGTTAATTGATCGCGATCGATGGCTGTAAGGCCATTTGTCGAAGCTCCTCTATTTCGCCTCGCGAATATTCGAAACCTTTTTTTTATTGTAACACGTTGTTACTTTTATATGTGATATAGCTACTCTCGGGCAAATATTCTTTTAACTTATGCTTAAATTCGCAACGAGCATTCTTCACCGATCCGATTAATTTTACTTTCCGATTGAAGGCGCAAAGTAATACACGAGTTGTCGAATCGAATAATTTGAGTATAAATAACGAACCGTGATGTCGATCGTTAGTGCGCTAAATATGTATTCGTTGGATTTACGTTGGATGTTCAAAACATATTGCACGATCCTGAATTTTTAACTGTATATTTTGCGATATATGATCCGAGTCGTTTTGACTTGGTTATCAATGCTAGGACTTTGTTAATCGCCTTGCGTCGCGTAGCATTAAATCGCCGATGTAATTTTTCCGAGTTTTTTGATCGCATAATCAGTACGTAAAACGGATTAACTTCAAAACGGCGCCGTGACGTGCTTAATTAATACATAATTACGGCCGCAATTACGCTTTTAATGCTCGTAAATTGCGTAACGTGAATTTTACTCACATTTTCCCGTCGCTCGTGATTTCAGGATCTTTTCAGAGGAACACTCCGCGTCGTTCGGGATCCCTCGTGTCGATCGCCCGCTCATGAAATCCACGGACGTCGATCTGGTTGAGCTTTTCGCGTTTCCCCTTTTCACGTTACCTCCGCGACCGTGGAGGTTTCGCTAGAGTCGACTTCGAGTTGAACGACGTATTGTGATTCCGTCCGATCGCGATGCGCCGCGGCAAACGAAAATGTCGTCCGATTTGAATGAAGCGAGCCGGTCCTCTAACGAATTTCGCCGCGCCTTCTCTCGCGGTGATTGGCCGGTCGCGCGGCCGCCGGACAAGAGAGAAGTTGGGTCGGCGTGGCCGGACGGTGTCTTCGCTTTCGGGTGAAGTGCGCGCCGGGCAATTAAAACCGAGAGCGGCGCGCAAAGTGCGACTAATCTGCCGTGACAATCGACACGCGCGATCGTAATTCGTGCCTCTTTCTCGCGCGCTTTCCTCCCCGGTGAGAAATGATATTCGAAAAGGCGTCGAATCGATATCGACGCAAAAGATATATCGAATCGATGTCGATCGATTCGGCATCGATTTGACCGACCATTCTTCACTGGGTCGCGAATCGCGATTAAAACCGGGAGCGCCGCGCAAAGTGCGATTACTTAATTATTAGACAATTAATACGCGCGATCGTAATTCGTGTTTCTCTCCTCTCGCGTTTCCCTCGCGATTAAAACCGGGAGTGCCGCGCAAAGTGCGACCGCTCTGCCGCGTCGAATTAGCACGCGCGATCGTAATTCGTGCTCCTTTCTCCGGCGTTTCGACAGGTTAACCTCGATCGAGCGGCGTCGCGCTTCACGGTGCGCCGCGACGAAAAGGTTGTCTCGAACGAAGTGAGCTCCTCTTGCTTTATCTTCCGTAAATTTTACCGCGCTTTCCTTCTCGGCGATTGGTTGATCGCTCCGCCGCCGAGAAAGAGAGAGAGAGAGAGAAAGAGAGAAGTTGGCCGCGAGTACAGAACGACGCGTTCGTTTTCCGATCAAGTGCGCGATTAAAATCCGCGCAAAGTGCGATTACTCTGTTAGACAATTAATACGCGCGATTGTAATTGCCGAATTTTCGCGGGCGCCGTGTGTTCGTGTCACTCAGGAGGAAGCTGAGAGGAGGAGGGGGGGCCCGGGGAGGCATCGGGCGACGGCGTAGCAACGCGCGGGTGAGCAAATTATTACGTTTTATCTAATTTGCCATTTCCGCGAGACTAATTATTTACTTGATTACTTTACGCGCGAATTATTTCTTCGGGCGCTGATTGCTCTGGGCGCTGTTGCAATTTCACCGTTGTGTTTCTGTTTTACAGCCCGGCGCAGTCGTCGACGTAGCCGCAACCCCGCCGCTGCGCGCCGCGATCGGTGAGTCGCACGCTTTTTTCTTTTTTTTTTCTCCACCGGAGGTTATGGATCTGCGTGAGAGAATCGTATCGGATATATGTAACAAATACGTATATAAATGTACGTGTCAAATTGACGGCGCAAGAATACGGCGATATGTATAACGCCTCGTGGAGATCTGTCGTCTCTCCCCGTTCCTTCCGTTTGCGAAAAGATATATTTGATAGATCCGATAATTATTTCATCGCATATTGTGTTTTGTATTGATTACTGAGTATTGATTAATCGATTGGTTTCACCGGGAGTAATCGCAATAATCTCAGAATAATCTCCGAGTGCACTCTCGTTTGTTCTCTAATCAGCATGCGATTGTTAAATCGTCCTCGAGACAGGAAGCTCTCATTCACTCGGCGCGTTTCTTAATTATGCATATAATGAATACAAATGTTACCGGCTTGAACTATTTATTTGCGAAGAATAGACACGAGGGATAATTTCGAGGTGAACTTCGAGCGCCCAATTAGGGACCGAATATTCCAAATCGAGCGGCGAGAGGGACATTTAACTTTCGCCCGCGACTCGCGATGAGATATCGATTCAATTCGGAATATCGACTTTAGTTATACCGCGATGACGACACTCTCGCGCTTTATCCGATGGAATGCCCTATCTGCCACGACCCCGGCGGGTTTATCCCCGCGAACGGAGACGAACGATCGATGACGACTATGATAAGCAATCCCGGTGCCCGAGGGAGTTTGTGCTTTATCGCCCATCATCGCGTTCTTCCTGGCCTCCCTCTCCCCC
>VBVQ01000876.1:0-43750 GCA_011636635.1 Tetramorium simillimum | reverse complement strand
AAAATGGACATATGTGGGCGGAGTCTATTCGTTCCAAAAGTGAGAGTGAAGTATCCTCAGAGTTAACTCTATAAATCCTGCTTTTGAAGTAGGTTGAAAGAGTAAACTAAACGAATCGCGTTCCAAAAACGAAAAGCATTCTAAATCGATCCATTCGATTTGAGTAACTTACTCTGGCTTACTCTCTCCCCCCACTACTTCAGGTTCTTCAGAGTTGACGGAGTAAAGTTTCGGAACGCAACCCAGAAACGATAATAACTTAAAAGCGATCCGCCGGCGTTCCTTTCGCCCGGCCGGTGATTTTCCCGGGCGGGCCGTTCGCGAGGACGATCGGACACGCCCGGCTTCAATCTTCGGTATTTAGCACCTTCATTCTCCGGTCGCCGGTCGCGTTGCCCACATGTCAACGACTTTATTTGTTACTCGCGCGATCGCGAACGGTGCGCGTGCACCGACCTCGCGACGTGCTGACGACGCCGTTCGCCATGTGACCCCGTCATTCTCGTCGCCGTCGCCGCGTGCGTTTTCACGCGTTTTCACCTCGAAAAAGGAACGGGCCTTTCTTCCTTGTTGATAAAATGAAGCGCTTTCGCGCCAAAATAGATTCTTTCGCTCGCGAATCCCGTGATTATTTCCGATCGGCCTTATCTCCCGATGCCTTGAGAGATAAGTCAAGGCTACTTCTTTTCGTTATCTTTTAATCGGCAGTATCTTTTATTAAATATATCTTTGTTTCCAAGTCTCCGAATTAAAAATCTATCAAATTAAGATACTCTTATCAGAGAGGGAAAGAGAGAAAGAAAACTAACTCAACAATGGAATTTCACAATCTTTTTTGATACTTTAAGCTCGGCGTGCCAAATGATTTAGCTTTCACACAGAGAAAAATATCGTTATTGGCCTCAGCCACAATTTTATATTTCCAACGATAATTGTGGTTAACATAATGATGCATATAATTAAGTTAATCATATTTATTGTTAGAAATGTTATAAAATCATGGTTGAGGCCAAAAGTAACTATATTTTTCCCTCAGTGCATCGATTAAGACTGATTCACGCTGTGCCAAACATTATCGTTACTTTAAAGTCAAACTTGTCGGAACTCGTTTTTCGGATTCATAAATTCCGCGTTGAGGTAATAATAACACGACGACGAGAATTGCGTGATATTACGTTTGAATTTTTAGAAGGATCGCGCGACGCGCCGACATCGAAGTGCGACTTGTTGAATTTTTAGTATCTATATCTAAGAGAGGGAAAGAGAGAGAGAGAGAGAGAGATATTGTTTGTGGGCGCAATGTATTTCTTTTATCGTCACTCGGACATCTCGGTTTACGAGGGGATAGGTATCTTTCCAGTAGTATCCAGTCGTATCGGGCGCGTTTCGTACGTAGAGTGGGCCGGAGTAAATCGCGCCTCGAACGAATTTCGCGTACACTTCGGCAGTGCGTGGGCAAGCGTAAACACGCTTGAAACGAGCGGCATTCGGATCGGCACGGGCGCGTGAACGTAAACAGGTCGAAAAAGAGGATAGATGAGCGCGGAAGGAGCGGAAGCGAGCGACCGCGGCGCCTCGATTGTTTGCCGATACTCCGAGCGGCGCGGATTCTTTTCCTTTTCGCCCACGAGGAAAGTCCGAACGCGCGGCGATTAGAAGGGACCATGATAAGCGTTGTGATTCTGTGTTCATCTCGTCGCTTCTTCTCGACACTCGGTCGGACTCGCGCGCGCCTCAACGCGCACTCGCGCACGTGTAGGTGCATATGTAGGTGTACTGACACGTGGCGCGCGAGCCGCACCGCAGCCGGCGCTAGAGGTTCGCGCACGGCTCTCGCGGGTTTACGTTCCCCCGCTCGAAGGCGGCGCCGGCAACAGACTCCTATGCAGGTTGCGCCATAGAAAGGTGGAAATTAGTAACACAAATGTCTTCTTCTGTGAGAAACTTGCAGTTGACATTTAACCCTTCCCGAGGCGAGTCCTTCCTAGACGTATCAAATTTAAAAGATGGATGGATAGACGGATAATTAGATAAATGGATAGGTGGATAGAGAGAGAGAGAGATTATATCTTTTTTACTTTAACGTAAATTGATAAATTAACTGTTGCATAATTTATTCTGACACATGCTGGGTTTTATAACGGTTTATTAGTTGCATATTTTTAATAGTCTAGATGGATTACAATAATTTGAACAATTAACAACGAAGAATCACTAATAAGGGTCTATCAAGGTCCTATACGTTATTTGGATCTAGCAGCGAATATTTTTTGCTGTAGCATCAAAATTTTAACAGCTGAAAGATTGAGCTTTAGTAGTGACAACATTAGCTGTTTCTATTTTAATGAACTATCTTAACTGCCACATTTTAACTTCCTTGGCTAATTTTTTTGCGTGATAGCAGAAAATTACAGCGAATTTTAACGTATAAATTCAAGATCCTACTGATATCTCCCAATTTTACTTTTAGTTATTTTATTTTTTTAAATTGCGCAGAAAAAACAGACTATTTGGAATCATTATTAAATGAAATGTGCAATTTGAAAGAACAGCTCTGTTTGAAAACGATATAATATGACGTGTTCTCTTGCGATATAATTTATCGGAAATAAAGAATGTAACGGTACAACTTCGGAAATTATAAAGGAGCAACATCGTATTGAGTCATTAGACATTAAAAAATCGGTTTAAATAGACATAGCCTTAGTGAACCCGACTGCTCATACCCTCGCATTATCTTTCATTGGATGATTCCAATGTGTGCCATGGGAAACAAATGTTGCGTGGCATGTAATCCTTTGAATTTCTGTAGCCGGTAAAATCAAGCGGCGGTTTGAACTGCATCAGGACGCAATTTTCCTATACCGCGATTGCACATATTCCACGAATAACGATCTATTACGTAAACGGTAGAAAAGAATCATTTTTAAATTTGTACGTCACTTTACATAACAATGTTGGAATATTGCCTAACGACGTTTTCGACGCGTAAACTCGAAGAGTTAAGCTTACAGAAACGCAGTCTATACGATGTATACATGTATTATAGATGTATACATAGAAGTATCGCGTTAAGAACTTGAATTTTTCTATTTGTTTATCATAATATCTATTGCATTTTTCTAGTTGCTTCACCTATTGGAATTTCCATGACGCGTATCGCATTGTCGCCTTATCGCATAAGTTCCGAGAATAAAAACTTTATCGATCGTTCCTGTAAAGAAGTGAAAAAATATGCTGGCGTCATCAAAGAGACGCGTCTTTTGTTGACGACAATCGAAATTCGATTCCTTTTGATTTAACGGCGAGCGAAACGTTAACGTGACGCACAGGTCAGGAACAGGAGCTAATTTTAAACTCGCCGTCGCTCATTATGCAAGTCCTTTCATCGTAGATCAACGCGTGCATTGCGATTTCCTTTTATTGCGTGTCGATTCATGCAAGGGCGTGGTTGAACGTGATCAATTAAATAACTTTCGAAGTTCGAGCGTGTACTGCCTTCATCCATGTCTGCCATTAAACAACCGTTTCTCAACAAATCAGAAGATAAATAATAAAAATACGAAGCAGTCATTTTTTTACGAGGTCTTTTAATCGTAAAAATACGAACTTTTTAAAAGTAAAATCGGATGTTAAATTTTATGTATTTATAGAAACGATACATTACATGTGTATCGTTATTTTTAATTTTACATTTATTTTAGTCACGCGATCATAAATTATGTAGATGTAGTATAAAAATCGCGTTGATTTTTAAGAAATATCAAAAAATCATATTTAAATTTTTTATACAATGCTGAATATCTGTTTCGTCGCGAAAATATTTCGAGAGTAGTTGGCATTTTAATTTCGTCTTTATAATATTTCGATTTTATTACTATCGTGTATAAAAAAAAAATTCTTTTCAAACTGGAAGGGGGCATGCATTAGAAGGGAAAGTATAGGGTGGAGAAGATGACATTAACACCTGTTGCGCCTTAGAGGCCGGTTGCTTCACGCTCATTCCTTTCACCTATTGCTTTGCAATATTTCAGAGTTGTTCTTAGTTAGATAAAAGAGATCTATCTTTGTCGGCCTTATCCACTGACAATATCTTGCAATCTTAAGCAATCTAAGGACACCTTTTATACAACTACCTGTTGCAGAGAATTTATTTTTTACGTTATCGCGAAAAAAAAGACGTTTGTGTAATACGAAACGTTGAAGTAATTGAAGTTAATCCGACTGCGCAATTTCAGTACAAATTAAAATAAAAAAGTAGCATTTTCGTCGATCGAGTCGGTGGATAAAACATCTTCGACAATACAAACGACTATGGGGATTAGCGTACCGTTTAAACAATCTTATTATTAGCGAGGTAATCGCCTAACCGTGTATATTGAACGTAACATTACTGCGTAATTGCGACGATAGGATAGTCATCCTACGTAGCGTATTGTGCATTCGGTGCTGCGTTTGTATCAGCGTAATTAAATGTTGCACAATACATTGCAGGAAGAGCACTTTTTGAAATTTAAAAAACTTAATGCTATTTATTCTTTAAGCAAACACGTTATATTATTCTAAAAATAGCTATGTTACGTTAAGTATACATTCTTCTAAATATAGTCTCTCGTTAATATAGCCTTGAATCATTTTTATTGAAATGTATCTTTTCATGTTATGCACGTCTAGAATTCGCATAAAATCGATAAAATCAAAAGTCTAGGTTATATTTAATAAATACAAACACGTCTGTGGAATCTAACGTGGCGTTATTATATTTTAACTGCTCTGTCATTATAAACAACTTTTTAAATGATTTAAATTTTGAACCTATTTTGATACAATTTAATATAATTTAGATTCAAAGAGATAAAATTTAATTTAAAATAGTCTAAAAATTTCATGTTATTCCAGTTTAAGCTTTTAAATTAACTAACTTCTTAATAATTTCCATTTTAGTAACTTGTTATATTTTTCATCTTACATTCCACCTCGACACAAAATGCCGGATTAAAATTTTATATTACGTGGTATTTAAAGGAGACGTACACATTTAGATGAAACTGAACAACAGATACCTGCATATTCTAAACTTATACACTGAGAGAAAAATATAGTTACTTTTGAATCCAATCATAATTTTATAATATTTCTAACACGGAATATGATTAACTTAACATGCATCATTATGTTAACCGTAATTATCATTAGAAATACTATAAAGTCGTAGTTGGGTCCAAAAGTAAATATATTTTTCCTTCAGCGTACGTGAAGTATATATTACTTGAAACAAAAATCTCGCATATCTCGGCTCGCATCGGCATTTCGCGGTCGCGAGCCGAGTCCTTCCGGTCCACCCGGTACATGCGAGATCTCGGTCAACCTGCTATTATAAGAAAACGTCAAAACGGGTGGCAGATAAGCTTATACGCGATGCAGGCGCGTTGCGTGCCTGTACACGCGCGCGTGCGGAAGGTTACGCGCAGGTCGATCCGCTACCGAGATAGCCCGGAATATCGCGGATACAATCGAGCGATTATTCATCGCGATACGTGGCCCCGCGCGACGCGCCGGGTAGATAAAAAAAAAGAAGGCCCGTAGCGGTTGCTGCCCGCCTCTTCCCCACCTTCATCCCCGACTGTTATCCTTGCCCGCGCGCCGGATTCCCGCTCCTGAGACGGCCGATAATGCCAATGGGCCTGAAAATAGCCTCCTCGTCACGGCGCGAGCGGGGTCCGTTCGCGCGCGAATATATACTTTTGCCGCGTCGGAGCTTCCACATGAAAATTTGTCCCGTCGTGGCTTTCTTCGCGTCGTCGTTACGAGGAGACGCGCGGTTGACTTTGGCCGCGGCGTATTACGAGACCGCATTGAGGTCTATAATTGTGAGACGTCCTGTACAGAGACGTTTCGTTTGGCGTCTTTTATCAGGAGGAGACGTCTTGTATTACCGATGCGAATTATTTCTGCATTCAGATGGTTTTCGTCATGGCCATTTATATCTTTCGGACATTTATGTTTGGACAATGTCCATTTCTACCAATGCAGATTGACTTTAATCTCGGTTTAATTTACTTTTCATCTTTTCCTAATTCTTAGCACTAAAAAAAAAGATAGAATGTAAGTTAAACTGAGATTAAAGTTAATCTGCATTGGTAGAAATGAACGTAAGTCGTTCTTTTATTTTTCGATCGTGCGTATGTATTAATATACCTACACAAATGTTCACTTTATGTATTTCATGATTTTCACACTTACGTAAAATTAATGAAATTGATGCAGGAAATTTAAAGATATTATATGGTAAACTGTGTGTGTAATTGCTTCCAGATTTTGCTTGAAAAATTCCATGAATATTAATGTCTGCGAATAATATCAATGTCCGTGTATTAAGTTTTACGTTATTTCTCTGTGCAGTAGCTTTATTTTATAATCATAATGTAGTTCTTTTTGTTGCCCGTGCACTTTTTTATCATATTTATGACCTATTTATATAACGAGATTATCAAGTCGCGATTTCAAAAAAGTTTGCCAAATAGACCGACGTTGCGGTTTTCTTGCTACAATCGTGCTTCGGAACGTGCATGATGCAGCTGTATTTACTACGCGCGACGCATACCTACAGCCAGCGGTTAAGTCGTAAATAAAGTATTTCGTCTACAAAGTAACAAAGTGATAATCTCTCGGGAAAAATACAATACTTATTTCTAAAGCTATTAAGTATAAAAAAAAAACAGATTTTAATATTTAAAGCGGAAGCGATTTTATCTATGTAAATCACTTCATTTATCACTTAATAAATCACAATCTAATTCAATAAGAATCCATTAAGAATTGCAAAATTTATATTTTTCTAATTCTAAGCCAGCAAATCTAGAAACTGAAATCTAATCTTTTACGGGCCACGCGCAATGACGCAACTTACGATATAATTAAACGTGCTTATTAATATACGAGCGTATTTATTGATGCATACATTCAACTTTAATTATCTCTTGATAAAGAAAAATGCGGCGTGCGGCGGCGAACGTTCGGCGAGTGTCTACGTGAGTCGACGGTTAAAGCCAACGGTTAAGCCAGCGGTTCGCCACGTTCTCCGATTAATAATTAGAGAGGGTTTATTTAATTTCCTACTTCGCTGTCGGGATTATTGGTGGTTAACGCGGCCGTTAGGCCGCTTTAAGTGGCCGTAGACCGTATCGGCACTGACGCTCCGGTGATTTTACCGGTCATAAAGTTTGGGAGGTGCTATTTTCGTCTCCTCCCACCGCACCGCAAAGCGGACGGCGGTAAGAAGATGCCGCATTTCTTCCATACGCATCTCCGCGAGGCTGTTATAATTGCAGCGGAGAGTAGGAGAGGCCCCTCTGGCCCACTTGCTTTTACTCGGACTCGACTCGACTCGACTCGACTCGTTGCACTCCGGACGGGTGTTGAAACCAGTCGGGTGACGTCACGTATAATTACTTCTTTGATTCACTCTCTTTCTCTTCTATGGTGCCTCCGGCACGACGAATTCGTCGGTCTCGATCAGTGGTGTAACGGGCGCGATGCACTTTTGGGCGCCGCGACACGTAGCGTTATCTAGGCATGTAAGATGTGAGAATGAGAATCTAATTAAGTAAAATTTTTCTACGTTTTGTTTCCGGAATGGAAGCTAAGCTATATGGCAAATATTGGGTCTGAATGCAGCACAGAATATGATGAGATGTCGTGCTCGCGTCCCTAGATTTTTTTAAATCACTTTCCCGTTTAATCTTTTGTGCGAAACCATGATATCGTAAGATTCACAAGGTCTTTTTGAGTTTCAACAAATTTCTCTACTTTCAATAATATTTTACTGTCCATTTCTATCAATGCAGAGTAACTTTAATCTCGATTTTACTTTTCATTTTTTTATTTTAAGAATCAAAGAAAGTGAAAAGTAAGTTAAATTGCGATTGAAGTTAATCTGCATTGATAGAAATGAACACAAGAGAATAATTACTATTCTACAACAAAATTATATTTTTATACAGTTATACTAGGATATAAAATACTTATATATTAATTTGTGTTTTTTCTTATTATTTAAATTTAACTCATAAAAATACGTGTAATTTGTGCCAGATTGGGTAGTCGGGCACATTCAGGAGACTGTTGCAGAAGATTTTCCTCTATACACGTGTTCTGCAGAATAAACAGATGACGTGCCAACAAACGGTGTTGCACACGGCGGGAGTGCGATTCAGTTTCATGCTCGTCGCGCGATTTGCGTCTCCGCAGTCGCGCGCGACGGCGATTTACCTTTCAAATTTTATTGAAGGAAAGAACAGCATATCAATTAAACAGGTGTTAGCTAGCGCCATCGGGCCGTCGTGCGATTACGCTACTGACGCCGCGAGTTTTGCCCCCGCCTTTCCCCGTCATCTCTCTCTCTCTCTCTCTCTCTCCGTCCCTCTCTCTTTTCATTCGGGCTCTTTACCCGCCGTCCCTCCCGCGCGCTTATCTCGTCGCCCGGTTAAAAATAGATCCTGTCACGGCCATCGGCGACATTTTAAAAAGCCGAGCGGCCGAGGAGCGCGCACGCGCGCGAGAGGCCGAGCGAACGGCCGAGAAAACGAACGGGCGAATTAGCGCCTCCGTGAACGAGCGCGATCTCGGCTGGTGGCGCCTCCTCGAAACGGCGTTTCGGCCGCACCATTCTTCCGCTGCCGATCCACCTGTTCCTCGAGCAGTCGCCTTCCATCGCGACTCGGTCGGTACATCCCTGAAATGCTTTCGGATTGGGATTGGGATTGGGATTGGGATTAGATTGGAATTTGATCGATCAGAATAAAATTAATATAAAGTAATTTTGTGAACATTGTTCTAATTAGTCAAATTCCAATCTAATCCCAATCCTTATATCCGCAGTCTGATACCAGCTTATGTCCACGATGCTAAAATTCGGTCCGAGAAACGTGTAATCAATAAAATTGCCACTTTTTCGTAAAAACTGCAAATTGATTGACTACAAATTTTTCGGACCGAGATCTCGGACCGAGTTCCAGCATCGTGGGCACAACAAGGCTTTACGGGCAATGGGAAATAAGAAAGAAGGAAATTCGAGATTTAGGAATAAAGAGTGAGTTCCAGATGCGCACAGTGTAAAACGGACACCACCAATTTAATTATATAAATTTATCTTAACCCTATCTAACTAAGCAATCTACTTTGTGGGGTTTGTTTTACACTGTGCGCATCTGGGACGTTCCCGGAATGAATAATGGAATAAATAAGAAATTTGTGTGCATCAAGAACCGGTAAACCATGATATTCTAAGATACTTTGCAACTACATTTTATTTACTTTATACCCTAAAACAAAAATAAGCAAATGTACGATGAAAACGAAAGTTGCAATCTGATGGGAAACCAAGATATAATATAGACGTATATTTTTGGCTATGTTTCAAAATTGCTGCCAGTACTGAAAATCTATAGTTCACGTCACGTAAATTATAGTTTTTCAGTACTAGCAGCAATTTTGAAACTCAGCCTTTATAACTATGACTGATATTCATACTCCGGATACTCCGAAATGTAAGATTGTCTTCAGTTTATCTCTAGATACTCTGTAGCTAATGAAATGATCCGTTCAGTATCTAGAGATGAACTTAAGACGATCTTAAATATAAGAATAGACTGTGAATATCGGTCTATAACTTTTATTTTACGAAGAACGTGGATTAAAAAAAGTTCCAGTGGAAATGATACATTTTTATTAAAATATGCGATTTTTTAAAAAATCAAATTATATCTAGAAATCAAATGACACTATAATGATCTTTGATAACGTTTGGTTGATAGATTCTTCCTAGATAAATTTTGTTCTCACGTATCTACTATAAAAGAAAATTTAACGTGTGTGTACGTGGTGTGGGATTTAAATGTGTTAAATTAAGACAGAACTCGGAGTGCTGCGTTACAATATGATTTATTATGTCGCAACTATGTATAAACACCCGTTAAGTTCGTAATCACACAACTCGCAGCCAAGAGACCGCTCTCAGCGAAACGCCTCTCTTTTATTATCTTCCCTGCTCCAATGTCCTCTCCTTGACGGATTTCTCAGAACAGCACTTTTGAATATCTTTCGAGAAAATTCCTCTTATGTCTAATTATTGTCTCGAGATACTGGTTTTTGTTTTCTTGGCTTAACTTCTAAGTCCACTGTGTGTGTATGACTCTGTTATTTACACTGTTATTTACTTGTTTTTGTCTATCATCCATTTTGTCCCGCTATCTCTCTGTGTATACTTGTGATCGATCTTTATTTTGAAGTTTGGTGAATGAACCCGTGGGAATTCGTTCGTCACAAAAAAAATAAAAATAAAAAATTAGATACATATGTGTGTATGTATGAATTTAAATAACGCGTGAGACGATGAACACTTTTGCGTAACAGTAATAACATCGACAGATCACGAAGGATCGATACCCCTAAGCTCCTCGGGAGCATCGAACTCTGACAATGAGTCAGACAATGAGCCTGGGCTTTGCGTAAACGTGGTATATTTACGGTTATCAGCGACGTATCGACGCGGCTACAAAAATAACCGACCGCTTTCGTTGCACGATCCGTCTTATCGATGAATTGTTTCGATAACGGCTTATTCACCGGGAGAGCGAAATGATTTGACGCGCAGTCCGAGTCTTGATTTACAAACGCGATCCTCTCGCGCGTCTTTAAACGCGTCTCTCGAATTACATTCCGGAAATCGGACGACGCTTTCTCTGACGGTACATTCAATATCCGTTCTTGTACTCCTAAACGGATATGACGCGCGTGCGAGTGGTTTCAACTTTGGCTACGCTTAGAACGCGATTAAAGTGACTGGTTTTTGTTCGGTTTATGTCGGTGCAGCTTTTCTTTCTTTTTTACATTTAGAAAGTTTCTTCTTTCTGTGAACACATTGGAATGAGTATTCGGCGAAACACTTGCTGTAAGTGAAGCGACCAGATGTATTTCGCCTAATCGTTACGATGAATTTGGAAATCAGTGATAGTAAATATATTAAATATTATAATACATAGAAATATTACAATATATTAAAGGAGAAATTTCTCCGATGAGTAATTCCTGAGAAATATTAAATAAATTTTACTCTCTAAAAAATATTTTTCTTATTCTTAACATATATCAATCTTCATATTGTTATAATTCTGCTTATATATTAAGAATAATGAATGCTGTAGAATAAAATTAATTCGATATTTCTCAGGTATTACTCATTGGAGAAATTTTTCTTATTTATAGACATATATTATCTTTTATATAAACATATATACTATCATCACTTTCTAAACTTAAAAATATTTTCACTAGTGTGTGATATGCCAGAGCGCATAAATTTCGATTGATCAATTTTATAAAAACTTCTCACTTAAAAAACTATTATAGCCCCGGCATTTTAATATTAGGATTTTAATCTGAAAATTATGTCATATATATACGTGCATAAAAATTATATTGAAATAAAAATTTAGCATTTTGTTTTTCACGTGAGAAAATATGGTAACAAGATAATATAGTAATAATGAATATAGCTGATTTGTGAAATAATTATATGGAGAGGTTTAAAAATTCTTGCCTCAGAAAATTGTAGCTCATGAATATCAAAATATTTGTGACAGCTCAACGATACAAATTGGCCAACATCTTTCTGGTCGTTTCGAACCTGAAAGCGTTTCACGCGAGCCGGCTAGAGACCATCGGTTAGTGCTCTCGACAATTGAGATTGGCCTGGCATTCCGCGAGATCATCACGGAATTCGCATCTGGGAAGCCACGGCCCGAAACACTACATAGTATTCCACTCTGTTATATATCACGCTAACAGCCCGGCTACAGATCTAGCACCTGTTCCCTTTATGCGATCTCGCCGTTCTTTCTTATATCCGGCACAACGTATTCATCCTACGCACGTTTTATTCATCTGTGTGCACATTCAATAAATATGCTGAGTACTGAGTGCTGAGTGCTCCGTAAATATTACTTATGTAGTATCTCAGTGTGAAGCAGTGCACTTCTTTTGTATCATACTTGTATAGTCACTGTTATCAATAGGAATTTTAACCATCGTACAATTTGCATTCATTTTTGTTAAAAATACACTTACTGATATCGCACGTGGACTACTATCTAATACTATCAATTTTTTTATATTATAATATTTTATTATATTTTATTGTATAATTAATTACTGATCCTTGAAGTATCACTTTTCGAAATATCTTTCCTTGTTATTGAATCTATTTTTCTTAATTATTAATATCCGCGTCAACCTTTCTATAATCGAATCTCTCAAAATGCGCATACAAAATTTCCTTGTAAGATTTTTTATCTACTGACATTCACATAAAATTTATTATAGTATAATTCTTTATTTTATTCTAAGATTATTTAAATTTTACTAGCTTCTATTTTGAAGTACATTAAATCTTTATCACATCTCATTTATATGTTAATAATTCTATTTATAGAGTTGTTCAATGATGAACAGTATATAGGACAATACACTTATTTGTTGTAAGTAAACATGTCTCGTACGACGCACTCTTATTATCGTAAAATCTCGCATGATGATTCGAGCAGTTACGTGAGTACCGGTTATATGATATCATCCTACTTAAAGATTTTTGCATAGACAAAGTCTACATAGAATAACGATTGCGAGATAGAAACGCGCGAAGGCTTTCGAGGATTCGGTGTACGCGACTTAAATAATTCAAGTGTCCCATAATAGGCTCGATTCCATGCGTGCAGGTTTAAGCCCCTATTACACGTTTTGTACTATTCTCTTGAGAGGAAAATCTCCGATTTGGATTTGGAATCTGGATTTTCATCATTAGCTTTAACTTTGTAACGAGAGGGAACATTGTATTTTCCTCTGAGATCGAGATTTTAAAGGCTGGATTTTATGAAATATATACCGTCATTTTTCTAGATGATTGCACGATTATCGTCTCGAGTAGCGTGTGAAATGGACATTATGCACACGCCTTGTTGATTATAGATGCGCTATCGAAAGCTAGACAAGGTCTCTTTAATCGCGCACGTGTATCTTTGTAAAGCAATACGTATTGAATAAACTAATAATCATCACTTGTCATTGTCCCGATTAATTACATTGTTTAATAGCCGAATGATAAGATATTAAAACATGCGAAGTTGTATTCTTTTTATTCGGTTCTTCTATTCAATATTGATGATTCTTTATTTTACTAATCATCTTGATCAATCAGCTTGAAATTTATTGCGCGCATTATTAATTATGAATTCAATCAATGAAATTCCGTTTTGTTTTATGGTGGTAAATCTAAACGGAGGTTTTAGTTTATATTATTTCATTGCATTCTAATTTCTGTATCGAATCACAATTCTAATTATGAATGCAATCAATCGTAATCGCGTCTTTGTTAAAATACTTGTTACCAAGAAATGACATAACAATTCGCGCCTGTCATTGTCTTGATTAACTACACCCGTTTACAGTGAAGTCAGTGTTTTAAAATAGAAAAAAATTGCAATTAATTTTAATATTTCAATAACAATAAAGTTTTAATAGTAAAGACGATATCGCACAGCAGTTTTTTTTTTATATTTGCATCAACTTTTTTCTATTCGAATCAACACGATGTATTTGTTCAACAATTCTTATATAATGTTTAGCATTAAAGATAAATAAAATATTACACTTCTGACACATAAAATCTTCCGGTTAGCAAAAACAATGATAATTCCCCATCAATGATACTTTTCTTCTGGCGTTTTGCAAAGTTTGCAGCCAATGATATACGTAACCGTTTTTTGTTAGTTAATAATAACACGAGGCATGAGACATAATGCGACTGATCGCATGAAATCGCATTACGTGCTAGTTTCATAATTCTACGATGAATATATTCAGATGTGCATACACATATCATCGACGGTGTCAATTATTCGCTAGATTTACAAGATCGATGGTTAATGGTTTATTATGGAAGCGATCCTATAACTTGTTCCGCAACTACAGCACACAAGATTTATTCTCATCTTCGGCGATAAATTTACGTTGAAATAGTTTATAAATTAGCAATAGGTGAAAAGCGCCAGCATCAAGTAGTCAGCGAGGATTTGTATCATGTATAGAGTTTTCTAAGTGTTTTTTCTCGTAACATCGTGTCAAAGCAAGCGAGAGGAAGAAAGAACAACTCCTTTTTCTCTTGATGGTTACAACGTGCCAAAGTCAAGGAAGCCGTCAGGGCCGCAACCGGCTAAAGGCCGGTTTGTATGTAGGGCGCATCGGGTACGAGGCATAAATCGCTCGAGGCATTCGCCAACGCGAAGAGTAGACTGACAAAACGTGCACGCGCAGCCAGTGGCGTAGCGAGTGAACGTTTAGCTTTATTTGCCAAAGTTAATCCGAGAGAGTCTCGGGAAAATCTATCTTTTTATCTGGAAGGATTGTTTTCACTCTCTTATCAAAACAGAGATAATCTTTCCTAGGTAGCACGTGATGATTTATACACGTTTTATGTTTCTTAAACGTATCTGATGTTTTATCAACATGTGCTATTAAGGTACATACGAAGAACTTTTACATTTTTTTAGAATAACAAAATCTTTTGAAATTTCTATTTTATATGATATTCTTGTTTACTATTCCATTATAATACGGGTTGTAAAAATGTTAAATGAAGCAAAATATTGAAAGAAAAATATAGTTACTTTTGAGCTCAATCACAATTTTATAATATTTCTAATCATGGTTAACGTAATGATACATATATTTAAGTTAATCATATTTATTGTTCGAAATATTATAAAATTATGGTTGAGCCCAAAAGTAACTATATTTTTCTCTCAGTGTATTAATCTTACAATTACGGCCGGTTTTTCCAATTTTTTTGTAAACTAACTAATAGTTAAATTATACGTCCGTCGTTACTTTATTTTCAAATTAAACAAGTTCATAGATTTAACTATTAGTTAGCAACCAAGAAGTTGGAAAAACCGGCTCTTAGTGCTATGTTTAAACGGTAGAATTAATAAAGAAATGTACAGATTTCAGAAGTTAATTTTCACATCGCTCGCAAATAGCGTATAAACCCAATTCCGCCCCGCGCCATTGTCAGCACGCAACAATCGTGAGCGCACGTGGGATAGACAGACCGCCGCGCACGTACGTACATATACGTAGCGGTAATCGGCCAGGGGCGGTCAGATCGGAGGGCCAAAATGATCGGTGAAAGGAGAGGCCATATTTTTTAATTGGCCGCCGAGGCGGATCGCTCGGATCGCTCGGTGACGACGACGGCGGCGGGAGTACGAGCGTGTGTTTGGAGGAAACCTCGAGCGCGTCGCGATTAAAACGTAAAAATAGCCGATGCGCGTACTGTACGATCGTTAGTCGTTGCCGCCCCGTGGTCTAACACGCGAACCCGGATCGGCTTCCTCGGCTGCACGCTACGTCGCGCGTCGCGTGCTCCTCGTGGTCCTCCTCGTCGATCATCAGTTCGATTGTGCTCGGGGAGCGACAGGCCGCGGCCGGCAGATCCGTTCGCACGCGATCGCATCCGCGCTAAATTAAATCGTTAATCGAGCCTGAACGCGGTGCCGATATCGGGTGATTGAAATCGATATTGATCTCGGTGAGTTCAGATTTCGTTGTCGTGAGTACGCGACGGTGATGTTTGCGCGCTTATCAGCCGCGAGGACAGGAGGAAATCTGATATATTCGACCTAAAGTCTCCTCTCCGTGTGTCTCCTTCTCGTACTTGCGCAAATGAAAAATTGAACTCAGCGAAATTATATACCGGTTCCTGCTTAACGTTGAAGTGCCGGAATCGCTAGGAGGTCAACGGCGCACCGTTAGAATCGCGATTTTTTTACAATTACTCCCATAAGCAACGATTGAAGTTAACTAGGGTTCAATTAACGTTTATGGATTCTGCAAAAGAAGGTGGTCTTTTACGCGGGGAAGTTAATTGCATCGTCAGTCTAAGCGCTTTACCTTTTTTTCCCCCCGACGACTCGATTCTCCACTTTTATGGTGTAATAGAAACGTTTCCGCGCCGTGACATCGCCGGGTCAGGTGATGCCACTGAGAGAGATTTAAAGTGCGAACGTGATGCTTAGGTACATAAATTGAACGTTTCAAAAGCCCTCGGCTTAGTCGAGATGTCAGGATTTCTGTGTCTAACGAGTCCTTTGCTTATGTACAGTAGTTTTGTTAATGTCAGTTCAACATCATGAATTTCTTTTTTTTTTTTAATGATTCATTTAGTTTTCAATTCGGTTGATGCAATAGGCGATCGCGAGACACGCGAGTGAGTTAATACTGATCGCTCTTTGAGTGTCGTGCGATGCTGTAGATCGACGAGTTGATTAAGACAGATTGAACGAGGTACTGGTAGTCTGCTCCAAATTGAGCAATGCTTAATAAAGTCTGGAAGAGACGACGGATATTCTCCGTATCTCGGGGTGTTCAATAAAACAGGAATATCTGTGTATACGTAACTTATTTTTCATTCGAGACACTGACAAGTTTTGATAGTCCAGCTTTGCTTGTGCGCGACGTGTTTTGATAATAATTCAACAGGAAAAAAAAACAATCGTGAATTACACGAGTCAATTAATACCCGTCATTTTTGGACAGCAGTAATATAAATTGCCTTGATTGAAACGGATTGTACGTGATGAATATTTGCTCTATTCATTTTTAGTGCTTTATCTATTCTAATCAATTTTAATGATAATTCTCTGTGTACTCAATATAAGCTTGATCTACTCGATTGGTATAGATTGAGAAATGAAATATTTAATTAATAGACATACAGTTTCCAATGTTTTTATTGGTCACATTTTTTAAATTTATACGAAATTTAATTATTAATTTGTTTGTTTTTTATGTTTTTATTGGTATACTTATATAATGATATACGTAAATAATACTTTTATATATTTTTTTCATTTTTTTTCTGATCGTGCAATAAATACGAGTGAGTAATACGAGCAAAATATCTAAGAAAATGCGGAAAAATGCTAAAGGTAATAATATTTCCTTCACGTTTTACAATCGGAATTGCAAACATATAGTTAAATATAGCATTCGACAATCCTTGATAATATATTAGCTAATAATAATACAAGAAAAGCAAGAGTGACAAGTTTTTATAAATTATTAACATCCTCGTGTTACTACAAGCACTTTCGCAATCGTGATTTTATTGTAAAGTGATGCGAGCGTGAGCGCGATTCGTAATCTTGTGCACAGCAGTAATTGTACGATGCAGACCTGTTTCTCGAGATGATATTAGCAGTCGTTATTCCCTCCAGAAAATTTTCTACAGCATAGTTTTTGTCATGTTATTCTGAAGACTCGTTTCTTCGTCTATCTAACCTCTTATATAACCGATGTGCTTCTAACTTTGGCTTATTACTGAGGAAATAAATATATCTTTCTAGCTTTTGCAAGAATCGCGTCCTCGATGTTTGACAGAAACTTCAATTTTGCGCTCGACGTTTTTTACCTGAATTATTGATATTTTTATGACATTTATATTACATGAAATATTTAATATGGAAAAATTATACATGAAGAAATTGTCTAAATTCTAAAAAAAAACTTTAATTTTAGAATAAAATTTTTTCCTTTTTAAAAATGTTTTTTAAGAGAAAAATTAAAAGAGTCTTTTTCTCTTAAGAGAGAAGTTCTTTTAAGTATTCTAGATAACACCTCTAGAGTTTTATGAAAGATTATGACTTAAATCAATTCTAACCGAAATGTTATTATATGATGAAAATATGTATGTATATATATATGTTTAAAATTGTTCTATATCTCTTCATACCTTAACTTTTTACACTTTCTCTAATCGTTAGGATTCGTTTTAAAGTGAATTAGATTACTTTAGAACTTTTGGAGAAGTGCCAGAATTCTCTGTCACTTATATCGAAATTTTAAAAATAGATTCTCATCAGAGATTGTTGATTAAGTTGCAAAGCTGGATCGATGTTTACATAAATATTATTAATTTTCTTAAAATCTTCAAGGTTCGATGGAGATCGAAAATCAGATACATAAATACATTTGAACTTTTACGCGTAGCTTTCGATCGCACTCACGCGCATTCTCGTTCGTTCTCTTGTAAAGGTCCATTGAAGGATAATAAAAGTGCAGCGTGACATTTTCGCGGTGTATGGCACGCGGTGTATCGCGCGTGATATTGTTTGACGAAGAGGAAGAGCATCGTTTCGCAAATTTTGTACGGTGAGAGCGAAGGGAATGGATTCGATACGAGACCTGAAGCGATTGCTGTACGAGCGCACGGAGGCGTTGCGACGTCGTGACGAGATCGTTGATGTGCTCGAAAATGCACTCCAGGAGCGCGACGCCACGATCCGTTATCTCCAGAATGAGATCGATAAGTTCCGGCAGATCGTCGATCTAAGCCTGGCGTCCACTGCCATTGATTCTAATCAGAGATTGAAGCGGCAAGCCATATCGGCGGAACCTCTCAGAGGCGACACGAAACCGGTGGTGAAGTTCGCCAAGCCGCACAGGTAGATTAGCGAGTACCTTTGGATGACTTCCCTTTTATTCATCAAACCCTCGATTTCGGAATAACAAGAGAAATGTGGTTTTTTATCACGTTTATTGCCGCATATCTATAAATTGGCAACAGCTGATCTTGACTTTATATTTATACGGTGATATTTTGGAGAAAACATTTAAGTGTAAATACGGCATAATTTCTGATTGTTGGAATATAAATATGAGATATCTGTACATAATTAATGAAAATTAAATTAAATGATAAAACAGGTAATTTTGTCAAGATAATATTCTGCTCCAAAAGAATTATTTTTGTCATCGGAAATAAATAATTTTTAATGAAATGGATTTTTATAACTCAAACAATATAATATGCGATATTATTGAGAACGTCTATAATTAAATTGACGTCATAAAATTATATAATATAATACGAGACAAGATATTTGCCGAAAGCGGTAACTACGCATGAATGATTCTCTCTACAACTACAAGCGGAACTTGATTACGAAAGTATTCGAGGATATCAATTTCAGTATACATGGCACTCTTTATGGTACCAACTTATACTTTCAGATAGAAATTGTACTGTCTTTACTGTTACATTTTAGAGATTAATTAATATTATGTTATATTATAATTTTATAAGATTTTTGCATACCAAAAATTTTTCTTAGATTTGTAAAAAATTAGTAACCATAAAGTATTTGATATTTAATATTATATTTTTATTATGTATGCTCCTGTTTTCCCTAGTAATATACCTAATTTTTTTAATGAGAGAGAGAAAGAAAGAGAGAAGGAGAACCTCAACAATGATTGTCTTTTTTTTTTTCAGATCCCGCGAGCTGATCAAGACTGCCATACTGGACAACGACTTCATGAAAAATTTGGAACTCACGCAAATCCGGGAGATTGTCGATTGCATGTATCCTGTTACATTTCCAGCTGGTTCGATAATTATACAAGAGGGAGATGTCGGCTCTACTGTCTTCGTCATGGAGGGCAAGTATAAAATACAATTACGCATCTTTATGAAATGTGACAGTTTCGATGGAAAAATCCGTAAAACGTCATGAGAATTGCTGCCTAAAGATAAATTAAATAATAAATAGATCGCGAACAATATCACACTTGATAAACATATAATAAATATCAACTGTTTTCGTGAAGAACGCAAATAAAGTTTCAAGTTCGTACAAAACGAATAAAAATAAATATTTTCTCGTCTGCTGAACTTTTATGTCGTAGAAGCTTAGAATAAGAGACTTTTATTTTAGACGTATCTTAATACGTAGATTACGGATTGACTTGTCAAAACTAACACGATATATTTAATATTAGCTATAGCCTTTAATGTTAACTATAAATCTTAGGAAATTATTTCAGGCAAGTTTTACAATTATGTGAAAAAAGTCTATTTTTATATCTAATCGGCTATTTCGGGACTATGTAGTAATCCATTTGATTTCACGTACTACTCGATTGATTGGAATCTCTTTTTACCGGCCAATTTTCTCATACGTGACTGTTTCTTCGCAGCTGCAACACGCATTTCATTATGAATTCGGAAAAATACTTTCGCCTGTAGATCAATCTTTATCTTGTATCGTTTGCATATGTTGCGCTGTTTTTCGATGTGAAAACAGCTAATGCAATTATCACCTAGTTTTCTTTTATATGCATATTCCTCATTCAAATTTCTCCAGAATACCGTACGGGAAATGCTTTCACCATTTTCTTCTCTCCATAGTTACAACTGACAATACGGGAGATCAATTGGTCTTTCTGAGAAAAACAGTTATATTATTATTAGTCAAAATAACTATTTATAATCTTGTGTATTGATACGTTTATAAATTTTCTTATAAACGTTTTCACCACATTAGTGCGATATTTTAGATATTTTAGAAATATAATCTCATAATTTTATTGATTAAATATGTACAAAAGAAATTTAGATTTTATTTATCAAAAGTACGTGAGACACCCCGTAATAACTGCATATGATATACTCATCTAAACAATTAGATGTCTTAATATATATTTCTGACACGTGTGAAAAGAAAAGAAAACTCAACTTCGTGCACTTAAGCTACCGAGTAATGACACTGCGTGATTTCTCAACTTCGTTTATCTTACGCGGAAACGATCGCAATTATCTATCCGAGTTCGATGAACTTTTATGTCATAGGATAGTGCATTTAAAAGACACACTTATTTTATACGTATCTTAATATAGGTTGCGACTTTTCAGAACTAATATGATATATTTGCTTTTAATGCCAATTATAAAATATAAAGAAATTGTTCCAAGTAAATTTTGCAATTACATGAAAGTAAGATTTCCGGATTTCTTTATTTAATGTTATTCCGGCGAGACGTCCAAAAGCCATGTACAAAAACAAAAGTAGTTTCAAGAGGGATAGTTTCAATTGTTTCCTTATTAGATGGTTGATGATGAGCGTAAATAATACTCGAGCAATTAACAGTGAATGTAGATAACGTAATAGTTATGTAAATATACTTCGTACACATTATATAAGAGAAATATATACAATTACATTCCGTGAAACGAATATAATTTTCGGAAGCGGAACTACAGAAGCTGAAGTTTCTCATTTAATTTTCTTGCATTTTTTGCCTGTTAAATATTGCTTATTAAATTAAGTTTATTTTATTCCAGTGGTTTAAGTGTCGAAACTATTATCGCATATGTGTCTGTGTCGAAATTACCATTTACGTAAATTACAACGCAACTGCACGATGCTCAAGAGATTACCACAAATATGATTGCGTAAGTTTAAACATTCGGTTATATACGGGAAAGAACTACAAGAGTAATTTACGCGCATATCAAGCAGACACTTATCATCGACCTTAACTTTGTGTTCACGATAAAATCATTTAGTCAATTATTTAGTAATGCGAATGCTATTGCTAAAATTACATAACTATCATCAGCTCTTAAATAAATTTTACATTTTCCTAAATAATTCTTCTGCAAATAATTCTTTTTTTTTTTTTAGAAATCCATTTTCTCCTGCGATTCGTAAAACGTTGAAAACATATATAATTAAATATATGATAATTATATCTAAAATTAAGAGATATTTTATTATATAAATACTGGTCTCGATTATAACTTATATGAAAAAAGTTTTTTAATTTTACGCATTAATTCACGTTTAAATGTATCTTTGGGCATCTGAATTGAACATTATCCAATTCAGATTTCGATTGTAATCAAATAGTACCCTCTATATAATTCTATTGTAATTCTACAATACAATAGGTACTTCCGGATCTCGAATGTATCATATTTAGATTTCCCTTGTTATTTTTAATTTGGTTATTCATATTTAGATATTCGTATATTAGGCATTCTTCCGCAGTACAAACTAGCAAATGCAAACGCGGATATTCAACGTTAATTGATCCTTACGATAAAAACGATCCGTGGGATATCGACACGAAACCGAATTTATGTAAAAGCGATTACTCCCTCCTTTGACGCAATTCTGTTTCTTCCGGAATTCGATTACTGTCGGGTAAAGGCATCGCGTCGATGCCATTTCGTAATGAGCGCCGCGTTTTACTTTCACGTAAAAATGCGATACTCGCGTCGATTTTCTCTCTCTTTCTCAACTGATCCGATCATTAGTATTATCACTCATCCGTGTTGTTACAGTTACGTAATTAACGGCCAACGTTCTCCGTATATACACATATTGTGCCTATTATGTGTGCATCATGATGTTGTTTTACGTCATGAATTGAGTGGGCAATTTTTGTTAATCACTTCTACGTATTTTATTAATCATTACGTTTCAGAAATCTAATGCAGCAAATGTGTTAGCTTAACACATTTAAGTGCTTATTTAATTATTTAGAACCCCAACTTTAATTTGATTGAGAATTTTTGATGAAGAAACCCAAATAGGTATAAATTGTGAAAATAAAAAAAATTTTGATTTTTTAATTTCATAATCTATGTCTACTTTGGGTTTTTTCATCAAAAATTTCATTGTAAAATGCAACTATAAAGATAAAACATTAAATTAAATAATTTTCGTTTGGGTACAAAAATTATTCTCCTATGTTATAAATAAATTTTATAACACTATAAATTGGATTACAAATAGTTTTCTTTGTATCTCTTTGCATCTACACGAGTAATTATGTTTATCTTCATTCGAAGTTTATCTCCATCGCCTCATTACATCTTTTTCCGCTAATGAAGTTAGCGGGGCCCCCTTTTTTATAATTTCCTGAGTCCCGGACCTTCGCGACCGCAGGAAAAAAAAAGGTGCCGTTGCACTCATACGTGGGAGCGGTTGCGGGGGCGAGATGAGAACGCGGTGGGATGAGAACCTCTGTCCTTTCTCTTGCAAGCGCATATCCATGGTGGGGTACTCCCGCGGCTCGCCGAGGGAAGGGAGTTTCTCGTGGTGCTGCTTGCCGCTCACGGGCATACTTTTCACCAGTCGCGAATACTGTCAGTGCGAGCGCGTTCAGACGCGGCGCGTTTCGCGATCGCGGTGTCCTCCTTTGACAGGACTCCTCTCCCGCATTGTTTGCCAAAGCGGAGCGCTACCGTGGGCGGCGGCGACGCGACGCCGTTTAAGCGCCGTTTATCGCCGTTTATCGAGGGGTCCGGGTCACGAGTGCGGAAGAGACGATCTCGCGAGATCGGCTCGCTTGATGTTTTCGTAAATAACACCGAGAACTTGTCTCCGGGCGCCTCGGCCGATCGCGCCCCCGCGCACAGACAGGGGATCTGGTTCTCCGCGCGAACGTGAGAACGACGCGCGAGTGGCGAAAAGCGCGCCCTCCTCGCGAGGGCTCGACAGGTTCTTCAGGGCCCGAGAGAGGATCCGGTCAGCCCCGCGGCGATGACTCGGTTTTCCGCGGCGCGCCGGTTCGCCAGTGACGGACGGCCGGATGGCGGAAGTCGCGAATGAACGGTCGTGAATGCGCGGTTCCGACGTCAATGTCCGATGTCGAACTTGCTTCTTGGTCTCGGTCGCCTCCGTCGTCTGTCCGCCTACTTTCCGTCGTAACGGAATAGCAAGCCACATAAATCGGGACGGACTGGCCGAGGAAGGCCAGTGGCGGCCTTTCGAACCTGATGACCGACGCGCGAGAAGGTCCGAGGACAAGTGGACTTTTCTTTCGCGCGGACGTCGGCCTTCGAATTTCTTCCTGGACCGACGCCGAAATCGTCGTGCCACACGATACTTTTCAACTGAAGCCCGAGGTTTCTACTCCGAACGCTAGTGAATCAGATTCGTGAATTTGAAGCTGTCATCCCCGTGGACCACTTTGATGCCTGACGTTCCGTTTCGATTGTGCACGAGGTTCGAGCGATTTGCAATCGGCAGGGTCAAGAAAGATCGGAATAAACGTAGGACGGTGTAGGATCCAGAGCGGAAGGACAAGTCGGAGGCTCAAGAATGCGCCTACCTGCAGATACGCCATTATCTTCGTCTCACCGGATGAAAGCGACGCCGGCGAGTTGTCGCCACGCGGCGCCCGACTTTTGACCTTTGCGCAGTAGGACTCCGGGAGTTCGAGAGGATCGGGAGGAGAAAAATCGCGAGCGAAAGTCTTGCCGGCGAGTAGGCCGCGCGCGGAGCGGGGCCCCAGCCCGACTCGGTTTCACGATCCCCGCCTTCCGTTCGCGCGCGCGCGCGCGCGCGAGTGCGACTTTCGAGGTCATGAAGGTCCGAAGCTATCCCGGCCGGGCGGTTCTCGAGGACCCCGAGCTCCTGCTGGACCCGGACGCGACGCGCGGCAGGGCGATGGAGCTGCTCTACGAGGCCAGCTGGCGAGAGTGCGGGGTGAACTGGACCAGCAACGGCGCCGCCAAGATCTCCGCCCGGCCGTCGGCCGCGGACGACGAGCCCTACAAGCGGCCCTACGCCGACGTGGTGGTGTCGCGGTTCGAGGCCGCCCTGGAGGACGCGAACGCGCCTCCGTCCGCGGCGCGGGAGGAGGACGCGCGGTCCAGGGGTTCCAGCAGCACCGGCACCACCGACAGCGAGTGCCCCGAGACGAGCCAGCCGCCGCCCGGTAACGCTCAGGGGGGCTTCCTCATTCCGCGACCAAGATTGATCGTGCCAGTTCATACCTACGCGAGGAGAAGACGCACCGGCGCGCCGCAGCCCATAAAGAGACGCCAGATACGCGAAGGTACTTGTCTGTCACGGATGTGACGTTGGTGGCGGGGATCCGGGTTAGGTTTCTCTAGGACTTCCTCCGGAATATGCCAATTTCTTCACGTCCGCACGCGATTCTCGCTCCGTACCGATCATAGAATCGTGCCCACACTCTTCACGCAGTCCCCCGATTAATTCGAGAGGAATTTCTTTCCAACTGAAACGTTGGCTCAACGCAGTCTCCTTTCAAGATTTAGAAATGTTTCATAGATATTTTTATAACTATAATTAATACTCTCCACGAAAGTTCTGATTAGTATCCGAAAGGAATTTGTTTCTAATTAAAACGTTAGCTCAACGCAATCTGCTGTCAAGATTTAAAAATATTTTGCACATATTTCAATGACTATATTTAAAATTTTATTTATAAAACCAACTTATAAAGAAATATCCTTAAAACAGGCTTTGTTATTCATCTGAAAGCTGAAAGTTTTAATTTGCAATTTCGCATTAATTTTCAATTGCAGAAATATTGGTGTCTCAGTATTTAAGGCAAATATCGAATAACCATTAATTATGTTATTAAATTTCTACGAACATTATGAGATAATGTTCGTATCGAAGTAAAAAATATACAGAGTGTATTTGAAATCGCACATTTCTTGAGAGAAGTCGCACGCTCTTCTACAAAAAAAAAAAAGAAGAGAAAGTACATAATTTCTGAGACACTGTATACACGGCTACCGGACGTAGTTATGTCTTACAATTAAATACGTATATGATACACGTTTATATAATTATCTTGACATGTGGAAGGGACGATCGCAACGCGAAGCGGATCACACGCGAGAACACGCACACGCACACACGGGGCGTCTATATCCGCAATTTTCTTCGACGCGCGTCGAAAGGACAAAGGTTTTTCGATGTCGCGTGAAGTCGACCTCGATATTATATTTTTTGGAGCACGAAACCGGATTATCCCGCGAAATGGGCTCTTCGTCTGTTCCGCTGCCCGAGAAAAGCGATCTTATCGTTCGCTCTGTACACGCAATTGTGTTCGCGTTTTGCAACGACCACGTTTCAATTATCTATACAACGCGGATATGAAAGGAATTCAGAATTTGTACATATTTATGATTTATTTAGACTTAGATAAATTATATTCGTGTTATTCTCACTATGAAATATCGGTCTACAAATTAATAAATCTTAATATATAAATGATGTATGAATATTCGAACTTTTGACATTTATACAGAAATGTCGGGATATTTCTATAAAACAATACGATTGTTGCAGAATATTCCTGCCTTCAGATATATTTATAACAATTAAAAAGGTATTATTTATTTTATAATTTTTTTATTTCACTTTATTTTTACACCCATAAAAAAATATGTTAAAAATTTTTAGCTTAATTCTTCAATGCTTACTTTCAAAACTTTCTATATACATAATTTATATGTAAAATTTGAGTTTTTGTTATGACTAACTATCGATAAGACTGACTTCGATAAATCTAGAGAAATAATGTCAGCTTTTAATTTTTTAATTTTACTGCATTCATAGGTATCACGTTTAGCATTTGCAAGTCTATTAATGGCGCCATGCACCATGGAGAAAGTCGCGTATCGACTTGGTATCAAGAATAATGGAAAGCAGAGTTAGTCATCAACGGTTTTATCTAGTGACATTCGAATATGCTAAAATCGGTATTAACATTTGTCTACATTCGGCAAGTAGTTTTACATCTAAACGAATTTATGAAAGTTGTCTACAAATCAGTACGCAAATTACTTGATGACAACAATGACATTCCATGAATTTCACCGGACATAGTTTAAGGAAGATTTAATAGCTTTATGTGTTATTTTGCCATTTGCGTGATTTTTCATACAATTTTTTTTTATATAGTCGTTTTCTTCTGAGACATTTTCAAACATTTGTATTCAACGCTTGCGTGGTCGTTGGACGGATTCTTATCAACGCGTACGCCGCTTTGAAGTTAGATAAACGAGAGAACGGTGTTTACATTGTATCTACAAACTTTATATAACTGACACACATAAATTGTAGCATGCTTCTAATTTGATAAATGTCCTTGTAAAGTTTCCTTTATGAAAAGGAAATCCCATCTCTCAATGAAAGTGATGAAAATTATAATTATTTTAATAGCGCAACGTGCACGTCTGATGCAGCCGATTTAATACAATTATATTAAATATATACATTACATGTTTTTTTCTGTTACTTTAGCAGAGTTTACAATTTTATAGTTTCGCTAAAACTAAGATTACAAACAGTAACTGTGTCATTAAATTTAAGAATCGATGATATTGTAATAAAGTATTGGAAGTGGAGATAATATTTTAAAATTACAAATGACTTAACAAAATTGGATTACACACGAAATGTACATTCAATCTGTTTACACTAAAATGGCGATGTCAGCAAACGTACTTACATACAAAATTCACGAATGGTTTCGACATTTTTTATCGATAATCCCAAATTAGTCTTTTGTTTCTAAACGTACGTGATTTTTGCTAAATGTCCCTTTACATAAAATAGAAAATATAATAGCAATGATTAATTAAAGCGATAAAAATGATAAAATCCATCAGAAATTTTTCTTTACACGTGAATCTAGTTCCTCGAACTTCTTTCTCTTCGCTGTAGCACGCGAGGTATCCAGATGTGGACGCCCGAAATGTTGATAATCGAGGCATCTGGTTTTAAGGATCGTCCTGAGCTGGAAATCTCGACAGCTGCTGCACGATAGAATCTTTTTTGTCGTCGTCGAATACAAGTTTTCGAGCAAGCATCGACGAACCGGCGTTTATTCGAGGAACGATCGGTGTAAGATGATTCTAATTAACCACTTTCTCTCTAATCTTTTATTCACGCGAATGCGCAAGTACTGCGTACTGCGGACAGGAATTCACGACGTTTTAATAATGTTAATTTTCCAATTAATTATTGCACTTAACTGTATGATATCGATCAAATTGACGACGATTCTTTAATGTTATCCAACGATAATTATTGGTCACGTTGTAATTGAAATCTCGATGGGAATTCAGGTCGCATATAATTACGCGTGACATCTTGCACATTTTTCAATGATAAATCTAATTAATAGCTTGAAATTAAAATCGCTTGATACATGTACGCGAGATTAATTATTCCAGATTATTACGTATAATTGAACATTTGAACATTTATCTTATTTTATTATATCTCGTTATTTTACATCGGCAGCGTAGATTCTGATCGCCATGTAGGATCGTCTAGATCCTGCGATTTATTCTTGTCAAAGCGTCATCGTGACTCATAACAACGACCAGGCATGTCGTTTATGTAGGTCTCAAGTGCTAGCGATACCCGAGGACCGTACCGACCGCGAGCACCGCTTCCGCTAATTAAAATTATAATTGTCAATAAAGTACAATGAAATATCGTCCATGTACGCGCGGAGCTGATTGTCTAAACTCTAACTACAGAAATAAACGATCTTCTATTCTACTGAGTTAATTAGGGTCGTAAAGAGCGAGAAGTTTTAACAATGCTTTCTCAAATGATGAATTTATACGTGCGATTGTGTCTCGATAAGAAGTTTGTACGATATCAAGGTTCACAAGGTGAATTCGAATGCGTTGCGTGTGATTCAATTATTTAATTCAACATTGAATTCCTTTCCGCTTGAGCAATATCCGTTAGCTCGTCGGCAGCTTCCTTTGGAAGTTTTGGGAGGGATAGAAAGGTGGAGAATAAATACGAAAGCACACCGGTAGCAGCTGAACGTTCAGCAACTGGCTGCTAGCCGATTTCCGCAATCGCGAGTGTCCCAATTCGACATCCTGCTTTGCGCGCCTTTTACGCAAAAAACCGTGACTTTACACTCGCAGTTCAGTAGCAACAATGGGGTAATCGGGATAGTGCTCCGGCAACGATTCGAGGGTCTCGCCGTGACGTTCGTATTGACCCTCGGTGACAGGATTTGTGTCTCTCTCTTTCCTCGCAGGTAGTAATCGCAGGTTAAAAATTTCCGATACCTGGAAACTCGTTTCACAAACTCTTGTCAAGGGTCCCTTCCATTCACGAAACACTGATTGACGAAAGTGAAAGATAATTTCCGAGAGTTCCATAAAGTGCTCCAAAACTGGTCTGCATTCTTTCACCATGACGAATCCTTTACTTTCTCTTAAATCATACTTTTGTCGCGCTTCCTTGATTCCCCCTCGATTCACATCCTGGGGGATGAAGGTCAAATCGGCCGCTACCCCGTAGACGTTCCACGTGGTGAAGTCGTCTTGTAAAATCGATTTATTTCCGATGAAAATTAATTTCACGCGCTTATCACATTTTTACATCGAACTCCCCGATCGCCGTCTCACGGTTCAACGCGAACCCGACGCTACCGGAGCAAGCAAGCAGGAGTTCGGTTACGCCGGTTTCGTGTAAAACCTCGGGGGGATATCGTGTGTGAAGCGTAAACTCTTTGTCCTGTTATGTCGTCATGCTAGGCCTTCTACCGCGTGTTATATATATATATATATACATATACATATATGTATGTATGTATATATATATATAAAAGGCTCATGGATATATTCAGCGGTGCTCTTTGCAGCCGGTACCGGTGCAGCATATGCACGGACTCAAACCGGACGAACCTCGATGAGGATTCTTCTGTCTCCCTTTCTCTCTCTCTCTCTTTCTTTTTCTCTCGTTCTCACTTCTCCGCGAGGTCTGTTAGGTGTATCGAGTGAGTTTCTTTGTTCTTCGGTTGGAGGTATCAACGATTGCGAGCGTCATGTGCACAATGATTCGAGCACATCGTGAAATATGGAGATCGAAACTTAACATAATTGTGTGATCCACGCAGAAGCGAGACCAATTGCGAAGATAATGCGAGCGAATCATGGTAGTTTTATTTTTGTTTCGCCTTTGTGCCTTTATATGGAAAGTCTCTAGAGTTACGCATTTTATTGTGCGATTTTCTACGGATATGTGTCATGCATATGTAATTTTTATTGTAATCTTATTATAATTACTATCGATATATCTTCCAAGTGCATATAAAACATTTATTGTAATTTTATTATAATTGAATTCATTGAATTGATATTTTTTGCAATATTAATATTGTATCTTTAAATGCTTATTTCTGATACTGTTTTTTATATATAGTCTACACTGAAAAAAATTCTTCAAAAAAATTCTAAAAACGAATGAATCAAAATATCTTATAGGATTGATTAAATATTCCGGTTATTATAATAAAAATTCTGATTATTATAAGTTATAAAGTATTAAGTTCTATTATAATATAACCAGAATATTTGTGATCAATCCTACGAAGTTTTCTGATTCATCCGTTTTTAACCAGAATTTTTTTCCAGTGTAGAAGAGATAAGCTTTGATAAGCGTAAAGATATTTTGAAAGAAGAGGATTTGAAGAAATCTAATTTATGAAAGATCTACGATGACGATAGAGAAACGTGCTTTTGTTATTGTAATTTTTTCGAAATCTTAATTTACTTAGCTGCCACCGCGACGTCGATGGCTCATAAATATTAATTAATACGAGATGATGTAGAATGTTTAGAGTGATTAATGGCGATGTGGTCATCCGAGATCGGCGATTCGCGGCTTGTAAAATGTAGCCTCGGCGCGACATTGGATATTTGCTAAACAAATGATGCGCACAATCACAGTTGTTTTGGTGAAACGATACGATGACACGTCAGGAACATCCGCGTTTTGATATAAGCGACGCTCCGCGCGACAGAATGCGCATGAGCTTTATTTCTTTTCCTCTCTACTTGTTTTATTCTTGCGAAAGTGATAAAGGCGAGCGAAGGACAACTCTCTCGACTTTCGCAGCGTAGTTACATAATTATCTATACGCTATGAATACCGACGCGCGTGAAGATTAAACGGAATAGTCATGCAGGGGTATGACTATTCCGAGGAGAAGTATGACTTTGCCGATGCTCCGGCTCTTGAAGCGGCATTCAAACTTGGACGTCGCTATTCTCTCGTCGAGGATCGAAAGGTTTTCATTGTGCGAATCGTGCGCGCGAGAACACAATACTTTTGCGCAAGATAACTGACATTAACGAGGGAGGTGCTATTTGTCCAATTTATTTCTTTTAACTTCTAGAGTGATGTGGATAACGAATCTAAAATGCTTGTACCAAACAATAGCTTTCGTTTACCTATTTTTAGCCGTAAGGTTGCAAAGAATACGAATAGTTGTTAAATATTTAAAACATTTGACTCTTTAGGAATATTTAACCGCTATTTTATCGTATTTAGAGCTCGCGAATTTTACTTGATTCCTTTTAGCTCTAATTGTTTAGGGCCGGTTTTTCCAACTTCTTGGTAAGCTAATACACCGAAGAAAAATTCTGATTAAAAACAGACAAATCAGAAAAATCTTGTAGGATTGATCAAATATTCTGGTTATTATAATACTACATTTTTCTGATTCGTCCGTTTTTAACCAGAATTTTTTTCCGTGTAGTTAAATCATACGTCTGAATCTGAACTTGTCTAATTTGAAGATAAAACAAAGCTAGATGTATGACTTAACTATTAGTTAACTTACCAAGTTAGCTTACCAAGAAGTTGGAGAAACCGGCCCTTAATGTAGTACCGTACCTACTTTGGGATTGCAAGAAATTTTCGTAACCGTTTGTTGAACTATGTGCGGCTTAATCACTGGCATCCTGCGCCCATAGTTGTTTCGCGGCACGCGATTCATCGTCAAAATCTCCATTGTTTCTTCATTAGCATTGCAACTTTCCAAAGTTCGTAATGGTGATATGCGCACGCGAGCACTATCATCTATTTTTCTACAAGTTTTCTAGGCTTTCTTACAGTTACGCATTCTGTACAAGCGATTTTGTAATGCAATCTTCATATATTTCCACTTATTAAATTTTACAGTAGCTTTTACGCTATATTAATAAAGAAATCTTAATTCTTTTTAAACTTTTTAAAATGAACAAGCGCAAACAGACATACCTAGTATCGAAACTTGTCAATAAACGTTATTGTACTTTTAGACGTTTTAGACGTAATTATAGATTATCTAAAGTGGGCTTTAGCCGTAATTAAATCGACACGTATCCTCAGCGATAGTCATCATCGAAGTAACACGCGAGTTCGCACATCTTTAGAGTCTATTGTTGTGAATTTAGGGCATGCAGTCGTTAATACAGAAGCGATCGTATCAGCCTCTATTATATGTGCTCTTATCGCGTATGCAAATTCATGCAATTTCGCAAATGTGTACTAACAAGAATGAAATTTGTAAAAGAGGCAAGCGTTATATTGACCTACTTCTGTAAGAATGGTTTCCTCCTCGTCTCGAGCGACCAAACGCTTTTCCTGAAAGGCTCTCTGGAATTTTCCGAGAAGTTTCTTTCTTCTCGATTCTCGGTTTGTAGCTCGACTATTAACTGCTATCATCATAAACTCTATTATCGTTGAAAACGTGAGACACATGACGAATCACGCTGACTACATTTGCTGATATAGGATAATAAAAGGGTACTTTTTTTATCAATCTATATATATTGTAAAATTGCAATATACGACACCCAAAAATAAGTGTTCTACGTTCAAAGTGATTTTTCCTATAGTTTCATATTCTAAGCTTACTGTTTTACGGCAAACATATTCCTCTTTCAGTGAAGTGAAAAATACTTTTTTCTCTCTTAAATACTCTTGTTTAAACTATTTTTCCCTTGATTTCAAAGGAATTGTTTCAGATCAATATAAGAGTAAAATCCTCTAATTGTAAGATTTAGAAGATTCCACGTATATAAAAATTATTTTTTTTGGGGGTGGAGAAAACTAATTTATTTGAATATATAATAGCGTAAAAGAAAAAGAGTTGATGTGATTTCATGACAATACGGCCGGCGACGAGATAATAGCAGGGTCCCGAGAATAGAGAAATCGTCCGGTCTCGACGAGTTAAGAATACGGAGGTCCAACTGTATCTCGTGACTCATTCATAACGCGCGCATGGTATAACATACAAGATCGCCTGCGTCGAGACCCGTTGTCTCAAAGGGAAATTGCCGCTGGCGGATGCGTGGAATCAAATAGGACATCGCGCGCGCGCGCGGGGCATTCTCCCGCGTATGCTCCGGGAGCGTTACCGACGTTGCGCGTGCTTATTAATAGCCGTCGCTTAACTCGCCGGTTAACTTCGATGGGGAAAGATATGATCCATCTCGCGCGAGTCGCGATCGCGTTAACGGAACCGGTTCGGGGCCTTTTGTGTGACTCGCACTGGGCGTTATGCGCGAGGAAGTGAAAGCAGCGCTCGCAGGGACAATGCGCGGCCGTGGACTCTCCTGTCGCAATGTCGAACTCGATTGAGCCTCGGCGAGTGATACGGCGGCAAGGAAAAAAAAAAAAAAAAAAGAAAGGACTTTGATTTGCGACAGTCTCGTTTAGAGTCTCCTTTCATCAATTCAGCTCATTAACGTGTATTTTGCGAAAGAAAATTGTATTTCCTTCGCGATTAAGATACATGATATCATATCATGAAATCATGTCAGATCACGCGAACGATTGAAGTTATATTTATAGAACGTAATTTGCGCTTGTAAAAGCGTAATTCAAGTATTTTACCTTGAAGGAAGAATACGATTAAACAGTGTTAAATCTCACATTCTTCAACGCGGATTTTGCGACATATTCGTTATACGTACGATGACCATGTTTCTTTGAGAAAAATGAAGGACACCGCCACCTGTCCTTTCACAAACAAGTGGAATGTAAATTTATTATTATCATTAATATTTTTTCCTTAAATATATGTTTATATGAAAAGAAGGTAAAATTTTGTAAACTAAAACAATTATATATAAAAAAAGAAACACACTTTTTATTTAAACATTACGCAAAATATATAAAGGTGAAAGTCTGAAATATTAGGACATTTTATGGGACTTTTCAAAAATAAAGGACAAAAGTGAGTTTTCAAGAAGGAAATAAATTTAAAGGACACAGATCTAAAATAAAGGACTGTCCTTTGTAATATAAGACGGATTTGTACACCGTAGTTGTACACCCAAGAAAAAAGTATTGTACGTTCAAAGTGATTTTTCCTGTAATCTCATATTCTAAGCTTACTATTTTACAGCAAACATATTTCTCTTTCAATAAAATGAAAAATACTTTTTTCTCTCTTATTTACTTTTGTTTATACTATTTTTCTCTTGATTTTAAAGGAATCCTTTTGTGGTCAATATAAAAGCAAAATCCTTTAAGATTTAGAAGATTCTACGTATATAAAAATTTTTTTTTTTTTTTGGATGTACGTACTACAATGAATTGCGCATACAGAATTTCCCCATAACTTGCGACCGTGTAATTTCAACGATAATTAATTGATATTTAATGATAATTTAACGATAATATCCCCGACAATAAGGCGAAGATCTTATGTACAATGAAAATGTCGAGATAATATTTCTAAAATGACAAGCATTCATAATAGACAGTTCAAAGCGTGTAGCTGACTAGAAAGATGTTAGCGGAGAACGAAAATAGCACGATAACGTTCGAAGCCGGCATGTAATTGCACAGTGGTCTACGATTGTCGTGACTTAACGCTATCTGAAGTAACTTTTCAGGGAGCCGTCGAGTTCTCTCGATAAAAAAAAGTGTCACGAATGAGCGTCGGCGTGCGGAAACGTAACATCGGTCGCTTGATCGATTTAGAAATGTCAGTGGACCGTCAGAGGTGTGTGTCTTGTGTGACATAAAAAAAATGTCGCGGTAAAAAATTGATTATTAATATAGAAAACGTGTTTTCGATGGCAAAGAAATCAAACGTGAGTTAGAATATTTGCGAGACAGTCCGCCGACATATCTTGATAAGAGCTACCGTTTTACGTGTCAGTTTCCAGTTTCATCAGGCACGTCGATCGTTACGCCGACGACTGGCTCAACTCTTAGGATATTAATTAATCTTAATACTGGTTTCGGAGAGAGATATATGGCCGACTTTTCCGTTCCAGAATTTTGTTCCGGTCTGCTGAATAGTATAAATTTAACAGCTGGGCAATTTTATTTTTAGATCTCTGTAATAATTATACAAGCCAAATGAGAGATTCCAACAATTTTAACAGTAGTTATTTAATCTTATTCGTACTTGAAATCGAAACGATCGAAATGTTCAAGTGACGTGAACAAATGCGATACGAAACGTTACATAATTAAGATAATAAATGTAACATTAATATTGATGATTAAATTATGATCTTGAAGTAAACTTGCAGCATGAACTTTGATATTTCAGTGATATCAAAATTGTGTCAATTGTGTTTTCTACAGTCACCGTACGACAAGAGATTATATCCCTGATCGCTGATTGAAATTCTTTTTCAGAGGGTAAGGTCGAGGTGTCGAGGGACGGCAAATATCTCAGCACATTGCAACACGGTAAGGTGCTGGGTGAGCTTGCGATTCTTTACAATTGCAAGAGGACAGCAACGATCACTGCTGCGACTGATTGCCAATTATGGGCCATCGACCGGCAATGCTTCCAAACCATCATGATGAGGACCGGCCTCTCGAGGCAGGCCGAATACACAGACTTCTTAAAGAGGTAAACCAGTATAACTTTTTTATTATCCTAGATAGACTTTGATCTACTGCCGTGTCAAATATTGTCATGAATAAACAAATGCTTTCTTATCCTAATAAATTTTGATCATGGGTGTCTTTTAGTATAGATGCTGTCTTGAACAAAATTCCGTAAAAAAATTGTTTAGATTTTTCAAAAATTATGTCATTATTTTCATATATCTTTCCACACTCAAAATTTTTAAATATTTTCTTGAATAGCAGATTTTTTTTATTGCCATTACAATGCGGTGGCAAGGCTTGACGTCTGCGATCTATAAATATCTACAATATCATCTTTCAAGATACGGCGATGGCCAATTTGGAAAATTTTAAAACTGCATTTATAAAAGTCACGTTCTTTCGCATACGTTTCTGATAAGAGAAGATAACTCTTGTATTTCGACGTGCAAAACTCGCTATTGACTATGCGGATGTTATTTTAATGATCAATAATGTCGTTCTGTGCAATTGATTTTCATATTTTTATGTGACGTGACTGACATAATTGTCACGAAAAATAGTGGTAGTGGTAATAACTTTAACGCGACAGATGGTAAATACGAATGTCATCCAACATTTATTTAACGATCCAGTTTACAGCAAAACTATTGCGAATAATTTGAATGAGGTACTATTAAAATTTATGTAAATTCACATTTTTTTATGTATCTAAATTAAATAATGTAATGTTCAATGTCCCGTTATATTTGCGATTGGAAGCCATAGCATTTTTCATCAAGAGAAAAGTAAATAATAGAGTAGTAACCTGTTCTGTAAATAATAGAGTAGTAACGTCTTCTAGTAAATAATAGAGTAGTAACGTCTTCTAGTAAAAACTTATAAATAGTCGAATGTTATATTTAAAATTAACGCACGATTTTACGTTTCAAGTGTGCCAATCTTCAAAAATCTGCCCGAGGAAACTCTAATCAAAATTTCGGACGTTTTAGAAGAGGTAAGAGTTGATTTTCTTGACAAAATATACCTTTTGCTATATCTAGATTATATAATTGTGATTAATTTCATATTCACAGACATTTTATAACCATGGAGATTATATAATAAGACAAGGAGCGAGAGGGGACACATTCTTCATCATCAGTAGAGGACAAGTACGCGTAACAATAAAGCAGCCCGATACAACGGAAGAAAAATATATTAGAACTTTGAGAAAGGGCGACTTTTTCGGTGAGAAGGCTTTACAAGGGTAAGCATAATTAATATTATCATTTTCAACTTTTATGCAATGTTTTTTCTTATTGTGAAAAAAATTAAACTCCTACATCATTTATAACTTTTCATTCAGTAAATTTATCTCATGTCAAGACTGTATTAATGTTTTTCAATGAATTATAATTATAAAATTTGCACTTTATAAATTTTGCAAGATTAATATAAATATGTTAATTTATTTCACTTTTATAGAGATGATCTCAGAACTGCTAATATTATCGCTGACGATCCAGAAGGAGTGAGCTGTTTGGTGATAGACCGCGAAACGTTTAATCAATTAATCTCATCCTTGGACGAAATTCGAACGCGATACAGGGACGAGTTAGTGGAACGTAGGAGGTGAATATCTTTTATTAATTATATAAAAATTAAATTAGTTATAGATAAGTATTTTAGATATAGATTGAGCTGTATTATTACACTCATTATTATATGTTCATAATTATGTCATAATTATGTTCCACGCTTAGCATTAGGATGGGACAATAAACTATACGGTTCAAGTAAGTTTGTTAATACAATAAAATAGATGTGGTGTAAAAACAATTATGTATATATAAATTTACCGATAATGCCGATAAAAAATGATCATTATCGATAAATTGAATTAAAAAAAGCAAAATAGAATAAGCTTATTTGTAATTTCTAAATATGTATTTAGTGTTCTATAACAGAAAATTGATTTGTACTGATCAGAAGTGTATTGAAATTTTGCGATTTCTTTAGACTAAACGAGGAATTCCGGGATGTACGGTTACAAGATCTTCGGACTATTGCAACTCTCGGCGTGGGTGGTTTCGGAAGAGTTGAATTAGTTCAAATTGCCGGAGACAGCACACGATCCTTCGCGCTGAAGCAAATGAAGAAGGCGCAGATCGTCGAGACACGACAGCAACAACACATTATGTCAGAAAAAAGGATTATGAGCGAAGCGGATTGCGATTTTGTAGTCAAGCTTTTCAAGACCTTCAAAGATAGAAAGTATCTTTACATGCTGATGGAGGCCTGCTTGGGTGGCGAGTTATGGACCGTTCTCAGGGACAAGGGACATTTTGACGATGGTACTACGCGCTTTTATACTGCGTGTGTCGTGGAAGCATTCGATTATCTGCACTCCAGAAACATCATTTATCGAGATCTTAAACCGGAAAACTTACTTTTGGATAATCAAGGGTAAGTTTACATTCATCTGTGTAATAATAACGTAGGGTAAGATCTCCGAATATGAGATACTTTTTATTTAGAAGGTATAAAAGGCATTATTAAAAAGTTGGGAAAGTTGGTTTTTTTTTCGTTTTACACACTTTTAAGTATAAAGTTTTTAATTATCATAAGTAAAACACCCTAAAACAATTAGTAAAAAGGATAAAATAAGAGAATGAAAAGTCCGATTTTTGTTGTTTGGAAAATGGGATACCATGTGTTCGCAATATGGAATAGTACAATTAGGATACCTTTGTAACATAATCAATTTTTAGATTTTATTTTGCAAGAAAAACGTCCACAACGAAAGAAAAATTGAAATTTATATGCAATTTTTAAATTTATTTAATCATTTATTCAATATTTAATATTTTTGTTTAATATTTATTTATTTAACGTATTTAATACACTTAATTTATATATTTGTTTATATTTAATTAACATATACATTTATGTAATATATTAATATATGTATGGAATATACCATAATAAGAATTCAAATTGTTCCATGTTAGGAAGTAAAGAAACATTCTTTAAATATTTGCAATATGTAATACAAGACAAAATATGAACGTATAATTGAATTGTTATTACTAAAGATAGATTCAGATAAAAAATTCAAAATCATCAACTTTGAGTGTATAAAATTGTTTTCAAGTGATGAAAATGTAGACTAACCTTTCCATGATTGGCGATTGAAAAATCTAAATTGCCCTCTGTTGACAATTTATAAGAAGCTACAAACAGACATTGTTACCCTCTATATAGCACTAATTACAGAAATAATGCCATGTCCCATATTCGTGATTCTTCCCTTATTATTTCAAAAAAGAATTTCCAGACATATGAACATATTATTTTCAATATATCAAAAAATGTTTCGTAATACTTAACAGACTACTTACATATTTAAATTTTGTTATATCACTTTTTAGATATGTTAAACTTGTGGATTTCGGCTTTGCTAAGCGGTTGGATAACGGAAGGAAGACGTGGACTTTTTGTGGTACACCAGAATACGTAGCTCCGGAAGTTATTCTAAATAAAGGTCATGACATAAGCGCCGATTACTGGTCCCTTGGCGTTCTCATGTTCGAATTACTTACGGGCACACCTCCTTTTACCGGCGCCGATCCTATGAAGACGTACAACATTATCTTAAAAGGAATCGACGCTATAGAATTTCCCAGATCCATTACGCGTAACGCAATGGCGCTCATCAAAAAGCTTTGCAGGTAAATTATAATACCCTTCATATATTAAAGTATCACATCCTTTGATAAATATGTTAAGTAATATTTAGTGACAATAAGTGAGATGGTAGTATAAGATGGGCAGCTAGATATAAAAATCCCTAATGTCACCTAGATTTAAAAAGTTCTTCTATGACTTTCCGCTGAAAATATAAGTAGGATGAGGAACCACTGGGATTTGGACCCTTCTGAGCTGTGTTTCAAAACTTTACTCTAAGTAGCGGAGTTAACTCTATCGTTGTATTGTCCGTGACATAAACTATAGCGATTGAGTTAACTCCGTTACTCAGAGTAAAGTTTTGGAACATAAGCCTGTTATTCGCGATAGTATGAAACCATCCCTAGCAATATTTATATTTATAACAATATATTTATTGACTACAATACGAATGATAATTCATATCTCTCAAGCAATACAAATTATTCTGTCTTCAGGGATAATCCAGCGGAACGTCTTGGATATCAAAGAGGCGGTATCAGTGAAATACAGAAACATAAGTAAATATATTTCTTAGCATTTTAAAGATACAAAAGAATATCAAAATAATATATATATTTATTAATTTGTTAATTACAGATGGTTCGATGGTTTTAATTGGGAAGGTCTGAAAACGAGAACTCTGGAGCCCCCAATCCTCCCACGAGTTCAAGGCGCTACAGATACAGCGAACTTCGACGCTTATCCGGCTGACTCTGATCCACCACCACCCGACGATATTTCCGGTTGGGATAACGATTTTTAACGCAAAAAGTATAAGGAACTTCTATTTAATATTCGCGTTTTTAACTATTTAGCAGGAAATTAGGACATAACGATCTCTAGATCACGGGATAATTGGCGACACCTGCATTTATTTATACTTCTCTCATACTACATACGTGATATACAGATTACAGTCGCATTTTATCATATCCTTACATTTTTTTGTCATACCTAGGCAGTATAATCCTAATTCAGACGAAGGGAACTGCACTGTGATAAAATTTAGAATTTTTGTGACTTTTGGATAACATTAACAAAAATTTAAAAGCTTTAGAATTGCAAATCTTGTATTTATGTCGCGTCTGACGGATTCTAGGAGCATCTTCTCCAGTGTTACACATTGTAATAGGATACGTATGCAAGTGTCAAGTGCCATTATTACCTCAAAGAGGTAAATTCATACACATGTCATACTTGTGCTAATAAACGCGGTCACACGTAAGAAACAGTCAGCTCAAGTCCAAGGGACCTCTTGCCATCCATTTAACTTGTCAGAATGTGCATATAGCTCGATCGGTCAGATGTTAAATTTTTTATGGCAAGTTCATTGTTGTTTGATTTACTTTTTAGAGTTTATTATAATTATATTTTAATTATACATAACGTGACTCTTGTAAATAATGAATTATAAATATCATATAAATTTTAAATGTGGATTGTATATCATGCAATATAGATAATGTTTTATTAATAACAACTGTAGGTATGGCTCCACAGAACCAACCAAGTTTCTTCAATAGCTTGTATCATAGTGAATTTTTCAATAGTAAATAATAAATGATAAACAGAGGAAAAGAAATTATATAATTTTGTGATTATACTTGTAAAGTGTTATTTCATTATAAATAAATGATATAACAAAATAATTGATAAGACTCTAAATATATGTTAATGTTAATTTCCTTGTAATATTTGAGAAAATAAACTTGATTGGTTCTCTCTGTTTTAGTCAGACCTTCAATTGTTGTACCGCATATACATGTAACACATCTGTTGACTTTTTCTTTATATAGAAAATTCTTGTATTCCGAAAAATGACAAGTGAAAAGTGAAAATACCATTAGAACAATGTTTCAATACTTTAATAAAATTAAGATAATTTAACATTGTTATTTCTCTAGCACTTAAGTATGTAATAAATTGTTGTCCTTAAACATGCGAAAAAAATAATACAAGGAATGCAATCGAATAAAAATTCATTTTTTTATATTTTTTGAATGAGAAAAAACTAAGTTTATAAATGTAACTATTTGCAAAAGAAATAAAAATATTATTTATACTAATAAAATAATGAAAAAGAAAAGTGTAAGCAAAAAATAAAATCTAGTGGAAAATAATTGGCTTATTTATAGATGTAATTCAGTTCAACATTCAAATGTATTATTGTGCTTTACATTCGTATTGACTAGATTAAATTTAATAAAGGATAAATTTTATTATACAGGCTGCAGTCAATTTTATGCTACAAATGCTTCAAAGCATTTGTAGCGTCAATTGATCGCAGCCAACAGACTCACATCATATATGCTAATTACGGCGCTGATCCTGGATGTTTTGTTAATTTTTGAATAATCAAAGAAAAAACAATCTTCTTAATTATCAAAATATCAATGACGGTAAATATTTAATTTATGGTAAATTTATTCGACTTATTATTAGATATTGATAAAAATACACTCATTTGATATTTGTTTATAATAAACATTAAGTCTAGGCCTTTCTACTTACGTTTTGATAAATATATTCAATCGATGTGTTTTTGTGTAAAAACATAGGTTTGAAAAGCAAAAATTCTCGCTCATGCTTCTAAAAACAGTAATTAAGCATTAAAGTTGACATGTTTTAAGGGTAAGGAATCTTGTCCTACTGAAACAAGATGATACAAGAATTGCGCTAAAATAAAAATACCGTGCAAAATATGAAACGTAATTGACACTTCCGTGCAGAAATCAGAAATAATACACTTTTCCGCGTTTGCACCACAATCCGCTCGAGAGGAAATCGACTAATCTCGCGAGCACGAAGGACCGTCTTCCATTGCGCCTCGCCGGCACGTGTCCTGCGCGGACGGCCAATCGACCAATCGCGTCGGAAATGGCGCGATGCTCAGCGGACGGCGATTGGCTGGTCGCTTGCCGCGCCAGTCGTCAAAGGCAAACGCCAGGGGGAACTTATTTTCATTCCGTGTTGCGACTTGCGAGGTCGTGACGTGATCGCAGTCAGCCGGATTCCCGATAATCACGGTCGGCCCAGTCGAACGCGCCGTGTTCTAGAAGAGTCGTCACGAGAACGACCGAGGAGGGTGCGAACTCGTTGGGACGCAAGGACTGTATGTCGAGACGCTCTAGTGATCGCCGGTAGCGAAGGCAGTGGATCCCCGCGTAGAATGTAAGTAGCGAAATCGCCCGGCACTCGTCGACGTTCCTCGAACTTGCGAGGTTAGCGATCCACCATGTTCGATGGTGATCCTTTAGCGGACATCCTTATAGCCCTAAGCTTCTCAACTTCTTCCGGTCTCGAGGCTTTTTTCCTCGAGGTTGGGGCGATTCGGCAGGGGATGGGGAAGAGGGGAGGGTCATCGTTCGGTTCGATCCTGCGGATCCGTTGCGGATCGAGTCTGTCGATCTTTTTTAAGGGCCTTCGAACTCTGAGAGGGGAAAATGCTTCTGGAATGTGATGCGGCCGTATCGTCTCAGCATAGAGACGGGTCACCAAGTTTACTACTACTACTACTAGGGGAGAATGCCGAGGGACGGCGTGTCGTTCGTCGCACGGATTCGGCGGTGTCCGCGTAGACGCTTATTTGTTTATCGATCACGTTTGTATTTCGTACGACGGCGAGCGTCTCGTACGGCGACGCTTCGAGCGAGATGATACTTGCCACGTTTCGATGTTCTACAGTTCACATCGCGTACACAATAGATTCGCAGTGCCTGTGAATCTATTGTGGTGAATATCGGAACGCAGCTTCGATAGCGCGGTATGCTTTGATCTATATCGTGAAAATACGATCCCGCGTATAGCCGCCCGACGTATACACGTGGAAAAAACCGATCATTTTGCGCGCTTAAAAGGGGAACGCAGTGGTATTACACACGACGTTCGAAACACGGCGGTCCTGGGAGTAGACGGCGATTGGGCGAATTCTTTACACTTGTGCAAACGTACACCAGCCAGGAGAATTTAGCCAATGATGTCTGAGGACACTAATGGCCGGGTTTTCCGTAATAGGGAGGATTATATAAACCTTGCGACTCAAGTCGCACGTCTACTACTGTCCATTTCTATCAATATTGATCATTTTAATCTTGGTTTAACTTATTTATCTTTTTCTAATTTTTGTCTATTTCTACGAATGCAGATTAACTTTAATCTCGATTTAACACACTTTCTATCTTTTTTAGTCCTAAAAATTAGAGAAACAGGAAAAGGAAGTTAAACCGAGATTAAAGTTGGTCTGCATTGGTAGAAATGGACACTTAAGATTAGAAAAAAAACGAAAAAAAGTTAAATTGAAATTAAAGTTAGTCTACAGTGATAGAAGTAAATATGAAAAAGATATATCTTCTGAGGGTATACATATAAGTTCTGTATCAAATTTAAAGAAAAATTATAGAGAAAATATTTTTCGTTCTCCCTTTTTTTTCTTTCTCTCTATTTAAAGGCAAGACATTTCTAGGGCTGCGTTCGGAAATATCACTCGAGTGCCTCCGTGCATCATGTTATCTTTGTTGTTTACCAAACAAGGATAAAATGATACACGAAGGTACTCGAGTGACGTTTTCGAACGCAGCCTAGGTGTACAAACTTGAAAATATTTTAAGATTATCATATACACTGAAAAAAAATAGTTAGATCCAAGAAAATATTTTTTCACATAGTACCAATGGTGCTATTTACTTAATATAAACACATATTTATTT
>VBVQ01000875.1:20488-45056 GCA_011636635.1 Tetramorium simillimum | reverse complement strand
GAGGGGGGGGAAGGTGAAGGAACGATTCAATGGAGCGGAAATTACGCAACGGAATTTGCGACTTCTCGTCCACCGTAAGCCCCCGCTGTCCAAATAGAAAATGGATTAAGAGCATCGAGGTACAGTTTCGAAGCGGAGTCGTAGATATTATCGGTAATAGCGCAATTATGATAATGGCGGGTAATTCTGCACAAAATTCAGATAGGGAGAAAGAGAGAGAGAGAGAGAGATGGAGAAAGAGGGAGAGGAGCTCGCAAGCCGGGAGGGCGAGGGAGTGTTGCAGGTGCCGAGAGAGAGAGAGAGAGAGAGAGGGAAATAAACGGGCGAACTGAGACTGCTAATGAAGGAAACAGTTAGATTCAAACGGCCTCCAATAATTATCCTGCCAGCCATCCATATTATAGTCTCGACAATGCACGAAATTGTTCACACTTCCCTTAACAGTACATCTAACGCTCCGTAGTTCCTGAATGCCGGATGGAAAAGGGTGGCTGAGAAAGGGGGCTGGCGCTGCTACTCGGATTCTTACATGATCGTACGGTAGTATCTGTATGTATCGCCGGTATGCAGTTTTTTAACCACTGAACGAACGTCTGAACCGAATGTCTGAAGGAACATAAAGATATGCGCGAATTTTTAACACGGACTCTGTGTTCGCGCCAACTACGAGACTTGACGTATCTGAAACGAATACGTCGCCTTTCTAAGTCGACTGCGGTACTCTTAATAAGTATTCTGTTGTGTCACATTCTGATTTTATACCAAACAGTAGTATGTAACAATCCGTTTGAAAACTTTTAATTTATGTAGAAGCGAACAATAGTTACAGTATCACAGTTTTCTCAAGCTGCTCTCCAGATAAAACGCGACAACTAGACAATCTATACGATTCGGTTAAGCTTCGGATAGGAAGACAGGAGGTCGGTCGGCTAACTCACGTGCTGGAAAATTAAAACGTGCGAGACGGTGTGTCCCAATCGTATATCACCCTCCGGCTTCGGCGTGTATTAAGCTTCAGTCACGACTACATAACTTGGGGAATATAGTCGCACCGATGAATGCACGTCGAACGATCGTGCGGACCGGCAAATTCATGCCATTTAGGATTGAACCTCGAAGCCAGAGGCCCGGTCTCGCGGCGTTGATGTGTTGATATTAGTAGAGCTAATTTGATAGTTTAATCAATTTCCGTAAGCCGACGGGAGTTTAATAGTGATGTCATCATTTTCAACGGGGCACAATGAGGTTAATCTCGCTCGACGAGCTAATATTCGGAGAGTTAATAGAGTTTCAAATGCAGGCAGGGCCGTTATTTGCCCGCATCCGTTCGCGAGCATACACGTACGTTGAGGTATCGAGGCAACCGAGCGGGGGAGGAAAAAAAGGATAAACCCAGTCGTGCCGGAGGAAGAGAGCTCCGTCTCAGCGGTGGCAAGTCGCGACGCGATCCGCGACGCCGTGTTAAATAATCCTTCCCCCCCGTAAATAAGGGTAGATCGGGTAAAAACCAAGATTCGACCGAAGTGCTTCGTCAGATAACACATAATACAGTTCTGTACCGCGCATTGCAATTTCTGCGTGCATGAAGCGATCGCAAACATTTGCTAAAATATATATGTAAACGATCAAAATATATATGTTGATATAATCGAATCGAACTTCTTTCAAACAAACCAACATAATCAACCGACGATCTCTCTCTCTCTCTCTCTCTCTCTCTCTCTCTTTCTTTCTCGAAAAAATAAATTAAATAAATTAAATAAATCTAATGATAAATCTAATGTCGAAGAGGGAAGAGGGGGGGGGGGAGAAGGATAACCAAGAGAGAATCTGGTAAAAATGGAAAAAAGACGGTGCATAAAAGACGAAAATCCGCGCGGCAACACGCGAGCGAAAGCGGGTACAGAATCGACGGAGATTACGCGAGGGGGTGGAATTAAAGATTCGCGGGTATGTTTCGCAGTTTTCGTTCGAGCGGCCCTGGCGGCGAATCCCCAAGCGGGCATATTAGGTGGAGGTACGCAGTTAGGCAATAACCGCTGTCAATAGAACCCGACCTCTCCTCCTCCTCCTCCTCCTCTTCCTCATCCTCATCCTCATCCATCCCCCTCCACCCTCTCTTCCTCCTGCTCTCCTGAAGTGGCCCCCACTCGAAAATGCTACTCGCTAAATTAGGTAGGTTATATGGGTTTCGTTTCATTTGCGAGCAAACTTTAATAAACGCTAAAATTGCGTAAAAGAGCAAGGTTTTCAGACGGTTTTCAGGGCGGATCAGGGTCGGGCTGATCTCTCGTCGTTGGAGACGGTACCTGCAAACACGGCCAACTGCTAAAAAACCACATTATTGCATTCTATTAAACGGTAAATATGAGTACAGAGACAATTTTATAAAATTATGTGGCAATGCACTCGAGGAAGAAAAAGGGAAATGAAAATACCGCTCTGTCACACAGAAGGAAGAATAGTAATTTATCATATAAGCGCAATATAATATTCAATTCAACAAACATTAATTAATGATTAGAAAAAAAGACTATTTCGTTTCATAAGAATTTTACGAAGGGCTCTTCTGTTATTATACGTGCGTGGGTGTGTGTATATATATTTCTCTCTCTCTCACACTTTAGTTTATTTTAATATTACGCTCTTTTCATCATTTATTATACATATAAAAAAAGACATTATATAATTTTACATATTTATATTAGCAGAATTAATATTTCATAACATATTTGTATTAAAATATAATTAATATTTTCTCAAACTCTGCAGTGTAGAGCTAATGCTTTCTAAAAATCCTGTTTCTTCACTTTGCCTATAATTGTATTGTTTAGCATTTTCTTAGACTATGTCGCGAAATGATTTTATAGAGGCGTAATTATCTACTGTATTCTTTTTTTATTTAAAAAATAGAATAGAGAATGAAATTCAGTTTTCACTGTTTTGTTCCATTTATATCAAATATATGAATTTTATTCTTTTTAGATCAAATGAGATTTTGCTTTCACTTTTCTCAAATATTTATAGAAATATTTTATAAAAAATGCATGTACATAAATGTATATAAATGTTCACAATGTTTGTTGAGCTCGGATTTATAGATAGGCCGAAATGACAGTGCAAATCAATTATTTTTTCATCTAATGCATTCCTTTTTATCAAAAGAGATAAATTACAAGCACTAGAAATAAACACTTTAGTTGTCACTAAATTTAACATCACAAAGATGTAATATTACATTTTTTTTAAGCTTATAGATGTAATGATTATTATAAAGCATAAAGAAGCTTATAGATACTTTACGGTTCGTTTAGTGCGCCATTAAAAGCTAATTCTGCTGTCATCTAGTTTCCGAGATCGTAAAGTACATTTCACGTACGATCGCGGATTCACGCATAATAATTTCTGCTGATATCAGATTATCTAACTATTCAGTCATCGATTACTCGCTGTATTATTGACCGCTCCGATTACTATATTTCGGCGGCCGATAATTATCTTTATTATACATATCCGATAGTATGTATATCTTTAATATATATTTCACATCTAATAGATAATGTTAGTATTCTTTAATTACCTCTGACATATGTATGTAATGAAAAATATTTCAGGAAAGGTAGCAAATGTAGAATGAGCCGCACGTAGATACCCGTAACTCTCTCTGGTGGCTCTCGACGGCACCTCGTCAGTCGTTACCGATCTTTCAAAGTGTCGTCAGTGATGGTTATGTCGCCCGTAAATGTACGCTGGCTGTGAGTGCGAAACATATTCCTGATCAAAAATGAGCCTCGTGGCATACGACAGCAGTGACGAGGGCTCCGAAAACGAGGAGAGTGAGCCCGCGGAGCCGCGTGCCGCGAGCAATACGGCGAACGATGCGACCGAGATTATAACCGTACACATAAACTCAAAGTTGTCCTTACCTGCTCCACGAATAGTTTCTCAAAGTACAAACGATGAGGAGGAGGAGGAGGAAGAAGAGAGCGACGGTGCGGAGCGTAATTTCCATCAGTTTCTCGATCTCTCGACGCTGCCGAAGCCGAGAGATTCCACTTCTGCGGAAAACGTCGAAGAGGTGGAGGACGATATTCTGTTGAAGAAAGAAACGAAAAGTCAAATCCTGAAACCAGCCAAGAAGCAGACAGTGAGGATCACAGTGCCTTCTTTATCAGAGGTATATGCGCGTATATACGTATGTACATTCTGTAATTTTATTGAACGTTCGGTATTAATTTGTTATCATCGTATCAGTTTAAGGATCTTGAGGAGGAGAGCGAGGAAAAGCCAGTCAGGATCATGCCAGAACCGTCACAGGTGAGTTCAGAGTTTCTCTGTAAATACACTAAGCAGATATAATTCATGAATTATTAATCGTTGTAGAATGGCTGTGGTCTTTTCACCCTCTTAGCACCGCCAAAAGGAGAGACACGGAACAACAGGACTCTAATACCTCAGGCTGTTAAGAACACAGCGGTAAAAGCGAGTATAAAGCAGTCGAAGATGAGGAAACCCACTACAACAAGTGAAAATGATTCTAAAAGGCCAACCTCAGATAAATCACATAATGAATTGAGCTCTGACGAAGAGGATGCGACAATAGATTTCTTTGGGCTAGCAAATACAGATATACCTGGTAATTCCGCAACAGGATTATTAGACTCGGAATTGTCTTCGGATCTTGTACATAGGCCAAATACTTCGTTCGTAAAACACGGGGAAGATGACGAGATATACAGCTCGTCCTCCATTAATGATACTTCGACGAATAGCCAATCGAGCACGTCAAGCAAAACGTTAACAAGTAACATCATAAATTTACCCAAAGAAGAAATTTTATTGAAAAACAAAGCGGAAGTTGGCCCGAAGTTGCCTGTTCCCGAACAAGAATACAATGTCGATACAGAAGGCAACGTTGCCTTTGACGAGAAGGCGATCGAGTACCTTTGTGGAAAACGTGGGATAAAACGCAAAGAAATCGATGGAGCGGATATAATAGAGATAAACGGGGAAGATATAAAACCGGATGAAAGAGAGTGGCTTGTAAAAGCACTGACGGAAGAATCTGTGCACAGGCCGGTGTCTATGCAGAGCGGTGGAGTAAACTCTCAGTCCAAAAAGAAACATCAGATAACGTACCTGGCGCATCAAGCTAAAGCCATGGAACTGGAACTCAAGAATCAGTGGTCTCAGAACAGAATGGCACGGAAACAAACAAAATCGAAATATGGTTTCTAAAAGCTGCAATTTGTATAAGATTTTTTTTCAATACATGCATATATAATCTTTTATTTTTAAAGTAAATTAATTACATCTGTACGAAGAATATTACAAATACTAAAATACATTGAGATTCAGAGAAATTTAAAATGACAAAAACTTGAGTTTACTGAGTCTTTTCCAAAAACATTTGTTCCAACTTCTCGTATTCTTTCCTTTTACTTTCCACCATTAATTTAGCCTGCAGTAAGCTAGGCGGTAAATCACCATATTGAGCGAGCGCTTGGTCAAGATCTGCCAATTTACTCGTCCTCTCCAAGTACAATCTATACTTATTCAATATTTTCTCCGAATAAAGTTCGTCGACTTGCATATCACTTAAATTTGCTTCCAATTTCTGCAGAGTTTGTTGGTATTCTTTTAATTTCGTAGACAGATAGACCTTATTGCAATGCATATTATTCTTATCTTCCTCCGTAGTGTCAGTAACGTTCTTAAGGGAATCCACCGCATCTTGAAGAGTATCGAGTTTTGTCTGCAATCTTGTGCACGTTCTAAACAATTCATCATACTTCCTGGACATTTGTTTCTCCTCTCGCTGTCGCCTTTTCTCCTCTATGATCTTCCGTTCCCTAACGACTTGCAATGCCGTCTCATCAAATTCGAATAGCCCCTCAGTTTTCAGGATCGAAGACACCTTCTCTAAACCTTCCCTTATGTCACTGGGTAATGCTTTGACATCAAGATTCAATTTTCCCAATAAAGTCGTCATTTCCTTTGTATATGCGACGTTCTCCTCTGTTGTCTCCGAGATGGCCCGTTGCAAGTGTCGAAGTAAGGAGTCCTCGTCTGACGTAGCAGTGGCATTTTGGCTCTCGTGGCATTTTGCAGCACCAGTTACCTATTTTCAATTAATTATTGATTAACGTTTATCATACAAGACTTATCCTTCATAATTATTAATAAAGTTAACTTCTTAATAATTATACATTCACAGTAAAATAGCATTATATTATTTTCAAAATTTATTCTTGATAACCACTAATGAATTTATATCTCTAATAATTTTATTCATAATAGCTGATAATAATATATTATTCTCCACGTATACATTATACAAGTTCTTTGACATTCTTGAAGAGAAAACTCACTTCACTATTGTTATCCATTTCATCGAGTGTTTTGATTTATTAACCGTTACTATCAAATCACTTGTTGAATAGCGCGTCCGAAAGAAGAAGGCGAAAGATGTCGCTAAAGTCACTGTCATGTAAGTACCCATGCACTGTACTGTTGTGGCGCGTATACCGGCGAATTTGTTTTACAGAAACAGAGAATAACCTAACCTTCTCACGTGGCATTTTCAATTTTCAACGCCAAGCCGAGACTTCCTGCCGGACACCGCGCGACGTGACAGGTGAGAGATGGATTCCGACGTCAAGGAAAACCTGGATCAATCGATTCGTCTGCTGAGCCAGCAAAACAGCCAGCGGAGAACGTTTTTGAGGTTAAGCGGCCAGCGAAGCACCACGCCGAAGAGGATATCGCTGCAGGCGACCGGTCAGTCGCGAAAGGATGCCGATGACGGTAGGCAGACGCTCGGCGACACGCACAGCCCGGCCGACAGGACCGCGGGATCCAGACTGGTCAAGGTCCACGGCGTGGAGATCGACACCTCGCTGACCCTCGCGCCCCACGAGATCCGCGACATAATGATGCGCTCGGAGAGGAACGACATCACCATCAAGGAGATGATGGAGGACAGCACGGCGACCGGGGCGATTCTCAAGGCGAACGAGCCGTGGCGAGAGGCCAAGGCCAAGCTCTACTACGACTTCCTGCAAAGCGTCCAGGCGCACTTCTCGGAGGCGCAGGTCTTCGACACCATTGCGGATTTCATACAAAACTGTACCGACACGCTGGACATAATGAGAGGTATTGAAAAAATATATATATAGGGGAAGAGGTACAGTTATTGACAGAAGCAGAGTAATTGACACCCTGTTATATTTCTACCCATAGCAGACTAACTATACATCGCGCGATTAATTTTCAGGTACTAAAGAAGTTTCTCTCTTCTTTAGTACCTGGAAATTAATCATGCAATGAACAGTTAGTCTGCTATGGGTAAAAATTATAACAAGATGTCAATCACTCTGCCCCTGTCAATCACTGTACCTTTTCCCTTATATATATATATGGAGAATATTAGTTTCCTATTGTGTTATCTAATCATTTTGTAGCAAATGTTTGGTATTAAATTTCAACGAAATATTGTTATGTCCGATAGGTATGCAATCAAAAGTTGAGAGTATGGAAATAGCAGAAGAGGAAATTTCTTTGGAGAGTGAGAGGAACACGTGGAGACTGATATACTGCCTTTACCAGAATCGTATAAGCAGCGCTGGTTTGTCTACTCAAATGGAGCACGATGGGCCTGTAAACAATAATTATATCTCTGAGAAAGATGTTATAGAGAATTTATATAAATCTGAGAGCTATATCAGGGAATATCAATTGATTATTGATTGGCTAGAAAAAAATGCTTTAGATCAAGCAGACAGATATCCTGCGGTAGAACTTTTCACTGATAAAACAGTAGCTTGGGAGAATACGGTTCATCAGTTGCACAATCAAAACTTGGGAATTGCATTTAGCTCGTCTAGACCATTGGTCTCGTCCCTTGATCCCGATGCACCGATACGGGAGGGTAAACCATTGCACGATCTGGATAGAGAAGATGATGCCAGACTTGAAAAAAGAATGTTTATAGAAGTATGTATAGACTGTTCTTATTAACTAAAATTATTTTTTTTATATTATAACAATTTGTACAAATCTTGTAATTTAAAACTGTAAGAAAATTTAGAGAGATGAAAAAAGTATAATTGCATTGACGAAAATGTGTATCATAGGTACGTTGCGGACGTCTTCAGAAAGCACAAGAATTAGCTATGCATTGTGGCCAACCTTGGAGAGCCGCATGTTTATTAGGATGGATTCCTAATCACGATCCAAATTACAGTAATCCATTGACAGATACTAAATTTCCAATCGAAGGGAATCCTAATAGAAGTCTTTGGAAAATGTGCGCTTGGGAATTATCTCAAGATAAACGCATAGGTAATAATTTATTTAATATTGCTGAAAACAAGATCGCAATTATAATTCATGTAGAATGCTTTGTTAAAATAATTTCTAAATATTTCGAAATGTTAAAATTTTAAATCAATTTTAACTTTTACGATGCATTATGGATTCAACTGTTTTCTTCGTAAATAAATGTAAAAAGATAAATATTTTCTGTGCAGGTGTATTCTATCGTGCTATATACGCAAGTCTTTGCGGCAATGTTCAACTATTACTACAGACAGCATCGTCTTGGCAAGACGCATTGTGGGCGTATGTGAAGACTCTTCTAGATATCAAAGTCGAATCAGCACTGAGATTAATGATGGTAAAAATCTATACGACTATGCCGGAAGAATATTGGAAAAATGAAATCTCATTAGAGGACGCGTTTAAAGAATTGCACGCGTCGAAAAATCCAATAATACGTGTCCAATCCAACAAACCCGACCATTTAATTCAAAAATATATAATATTAGACCAAATACCGAAGTTGATGGAAGAGATTGAAAGTATGATAGATATCGGCACCTGCGACTCGCAGTTCCTCAGATTCCTAGCGCATCTAATACTGTTCTTCAGACAAATTGGAAAAAGTACAAAGGATAAGGTAGAAGACAAAGTATTGCTGGCATACGTGCGCGTTCTTATTGAAATGGGCGATCCAATTTTAATCGCGTTCTACACAGCCACGTTACCTCAGGAGGATCAAATAATCAATTATGCCTCTTATTTAGAAAGTGTTAAAGAGCATGAGCAACGCAAGAAATGTTTACGCGCAGCGGAAGATGCAAACTTGAATGTAGAAGCGATTACGAAATTGGTAGTGGAAAATATACGTAAGAAAAACGTAGAATCCGATCCAACGGATTTGAAAGGAACTGTTACTGAGTCGGATATGGAAAAGATTAATAGTTTAGATTGGCTGATTTTCTATCAGAGTCAGAGAGAAGAAGCTTTACGGCAAACAAACGCGCTTATTAGGTACTTCCTGACTAACGAAAAGATCGATGCGGCGCGGAAAGCATTTAACAAGGTAAAGACTAAACATGAATAGCATAATTATTATATAAATGTTTTTATACGTTTTGACGTAATTTATAAATCTGCAATGAATTGCTTTTGTTAATATATAGTTAAACCTTGGTTGTTTCTGTATGTTGCATAGATCCCATCAGATTCGATCGAATCAGTTATGACCGAGTATCCGACTATGGACTACTCACTCACGAATCTTACGATAACTAATAATCTGTCGAAGAAAGTGGCTGCATCGATAAGAGAATATCTTTGCTATAAGACGTATCTTGACGCCCAGGAGGGTTTTGGCGAATGGTTCTCTCACTATCATCATGGTAAACCTACACCACCGGAAGAATTGCCAACGTACGCCACGTTCACGGAAAAGGTTGCATATGATCACAGAAAGACGCAGTATAATTTAGAATTCGACAGATGGAAATCTACGATGCAGCATCATACGAAGGTACGCGAAAAACATGCGCGCAAAATATAATAGCACAAGCGAAACCGAATTCGGGGATGTAAAATTGAGTGTCTTTGTTTTCAGGCTGTGAAACAATTATTATTTAACGTTTTATTGTTCCCCGATGGCGGTTGGCTCGTCGATTCGAAGGGTAATAACGACGAGCCGTGCACACCTGAGGATGAACTTAGGGAACATCAGTTGGACAAATTGCGCCAACTTTGTATCCCTAAGATCACACTCTTGATACATTCGGTCATGTCCGAAATGAACGAGCATGACGAATGTATTCAACTAGCGGACATACTTGCTTCTGAGCAATATCAGCTGTACAAAGTAAATATGAATATTAAAATAACTATTATATTTAAATATAAATTTGATAAAAAAAACATGCATATTAATATACTCATTGTCTTTACAGGTATTTTCAAAGGAAAGATTGCGCGAGGTATTCAAAAAAATCTGTGAATCTTCTCTCGTCTTAATGGACCAAAAGAAAGATCCTTGGGGATATCCGAAATGAAATTTAAATATATTTTTGTAAGATTACTGTATAAACCTATTTGTGAAATGGCACGTTATTTATATCGATTAGGTACTCGTTGATTTTTCTAGCCGTCGCATTAAATGTACAGACAATTTTTATGGTTCTTTTTCCTTTTTTTTTTCTTTTTTTTTTATAAAACCAGTTTATTGTCAACCACAAGAAGTGAATATAAAATTTGATACAATGTTCAATAATTCGTAATCATAATATATCATATACCTCATGTGTGTGATTACTTAGATATGCTCTTTTTACCCAATTATTAATAAATGTGGCGCTATCAAAGCCATTAAGATTAATGTGTGAAACGTGCGACGAAACTTATAGTCCGTAAAAGAGCAGAACATCCTGAGATACATTTCGCAGCGACACTTAGAACTTGGTTTTACAGTTGACAGACACTTCTAATCACGTATCTTGATCGCATAATGTAAACTCGCGCACAAATACTCCGCACGAATACGTATACTCGTACGGAATGCAAAAATAATGCCTGAAATAAAACGACGCATCCTATAGAAATCTGAACGAATGCCGTACATTAAAGAGCAATAGTGATATGGTTCATTGCGTATTCTATTCTATTGTCAAAGAGATGTTTTTCTGTCGAGAAACGGGAGCAGTCTTCTTTTCGCCAAAATTTCCCTTCCTTCGGACGCATGGCTTTGATTTTGAAGATCGGACGCGTGCGCCTTCTAAATAACGCTACAGGTCAACTGAGAGAAACATTTATACGGTACATTACATATAGACTATATAAAGAAAATTAACATTTTCGACAAAGATCCCTATCTACTAAACAATCGGAATTTTAACGACGCTCGCGCGCTCCGCGATCGACGTTGCCCGACTTTCTTTTTTTTTTTATCTTACGAGATATGTCAAATTACGATTTAAACAGTAAGGATTGACTTTTCATTAAGTGTTTTACGTGATGCTCGCGACGATGAAACCATGAGCCTTGATATCTTAATAATTTCTAGGCAAACTTACTTCGGAATGAATGAATAGCTACGGATATCATTTAGAATAACTTTCTCTAATGCATATGAGAAAATCATCATGAATTTTCGTCTCAATACGCGAGATGGAGGCCTGAAGACACGAAAAATACTTGGATCTTGACCGCGCCGAAAGACAACAAGATCTCGAAAGATTTCAAAATGCTACATCATACGTCTACACAACATGTTTGAGCATCTAAAGAGATTTCTTTGACATCTTTCTCAGCAACCTGCGTTGTTTGCGTATTCATTTGAAATTAATTAAAGGGACATATTTAGTGATAGATTTGATAGGTTCGAGCACTCGAGAAGATCGTTATTTCCCATCTTTCAGCACGGTGTTATCTAACGTAACATCCCCACGATGAAAAGGGAATGTCGTATCGGCATTCTTGCAAATATTTGTATCGGATTTAAATTTGTATAGTTCGTGCATTTACTTTACTTGAAACAGGAGGTAAACGAGCGTCTTGGATAGTGTCCGCGATAACGATTAGACGATTAATAGAGTTAATTGTTAGTTAAGCTATCCTAACACGTAAATGCTGAAGAGAAACGAAAGGGTTGACAATTTCAACGTTCCTCGAATACAATTCGACACGCGCGCGCTAATCCTGTAAGACGATCAATTTTCGTTCTCGCCGGCTAATACTTTCACTCGCTACGTGAGACATTCTGATTTTTTTTCAGTACAGCGGCGCTTTTCGTATACGGAACGGTGTACATACCTAAAAAGTGCTTAAAAATGAGTGTTCTCTATGAATTTTTTTTCCATGAGATCACCAATTTTTGCGAGATTCATTCTTTCTAGGAATCGAATACATCAACATCAACTGGCATTTACTGAACTTTTAGTTTTCATTTATCATTAATGAGACATCAATATTTGAAGAAGGCAGCGAGTAAATTATTCACAAACATCAGATGTAACACAGCTTAATTTGTACAATCTAGATTAACAGATTATATTAAAAAATTAAATAAAAATCAAAGAGAGTATTAATTTTTTTCTAAATTGGACATCTAATTCCGTAAAGTCAATAAATATATAAGAGTTGTCTTAAATTTTAAGAATAAGATTTTAAAAAGTTCTGATTTTTCAAAGATTAGAAAGGGATGTTTTGTTTAAAGCTCATTTTTGCTCATTTTTTATTCCCTTTTTCGTTGAGAAATTAATTAACTCGCATTTTTCTAAAAACAATAACTTTACAAAAGGAAGATACAATTAACGCTGATGTTGTTGCAACCGTTCCGAAATTGCTACTTTATACGTCGCAAAAGAAGTTTTTGCGGGACGCAATAGTTGCAAAGATATTAAGCGCAATATGATTCCACTCCATCGTTCCGTACATATTAACAACGCTTCCTTGCTTTACAAACTTTAAAATAATTTTTATCTCGAACTCTTACATCTATTTATTCCCCTTATCGAGAAGTTAAGACCGTTCGTACTTAAAGCGATCGTTTTTTACAATATATTGTCTGAAATATTAGTCTGCGCGTATACAAAGCTATAGTTGTACAGTTTTGAAACATAACACGTACTTAATGATCACGCGTAAAAGAGAAGCCAAAATGGAAATAAATAAGAAGCTTTTGTAATATCGTGTTAATTTTGCAAACGTCAAATGCTGAAGTAATGAATAGCGATGAGAACGTAAATAAGTGCCGATACAAACTCGCAGCTATAGTTCATATTAATCGCAAAACTTTTCTTTTGACATTTATGACAAAATGTATGTAATACGTAGATATAGTGTATTGCAAAAACTTCTTAATTGCTAATCGGAGTATATCGATGCCTTTAATAAATCGATATTATTATCAAATAATTACAGAGAGAGTATATTTTCAGAGTAAAATCGCGATATTGTCCGTAATATTTCCACGCGTAAATATAGATTTTGAAAAACGTATGAAATCTAAAAAGGCATTGCAATTAAAACGCAACGGAAGATGCGCTAAGACGTCATTCCAAAACTCTTTTGTAAAACCTATCATTAATGTGATTATATTATATCTAGTTTTCATCGCGGAATCCGCTGCTTATGGAAAATTGCGTAAATTGCATTCGTACATGGTAACGCGATAAGTTTCATCTCTCTATCTCACCGCACCTCTCTGTCGCTCCACGTGTCTTACATAGTAACCGTGTATGGATGGAAGCTTACAAGTAGATCGTTTTAGTTATATTAATTCAAAGATAGATCTAAAGTTGTAAATATTACACGCTAAGTACCACTAACAATTCGAAATCACGTTTGAAACTGTACAACATTGACAGTAACTGTTCACATATGCTGTGCCGGACGACTAATATTTTGAATTTAGTCTCCGGAGGCGCTTCCACAAACACGTTTCACTTATCCTCTTTTTATACGTATTAATGTACAGTAATATAGCCGAAAAGTTCCCTTAAAACCTAAGCTATTATTTGTCTCTTATGAACTAACAACTTGGGATGTCATCGGGCTGCTCCTGGAAAAATAGAATATACGCATCGGCCAACCGAAGAGACAACAAAATAATAAGGTAAAGTAACCGCGAGAAAATAAAGTTCGGCTTTCGGAAATGTGTAAAAATCAATACAAAGATGTACACCAGCGTTTCTTTTCGCTTCATGTAATTTTGCAAAATCAATTAATTTAGACAAATAACGATTTAGAGAAAGATGTTGAAACGTTAGAAAAAATCAATTATTCGTAATAACTTGAAGTAAGATCGAAACTCATTTAACATTTTCCATTTAACTTCATTAATTATTAAAATTAAAGTAAAATTTTATTTGTACTCACACTACGAACGATATATCTATCTATACGTTATTGTCTATATGTATATTGTCTGTACATGTACATCATGTGAATGGAATACTTCACCTACGCGACTTATGACTTATGTTTTATTGCAGAATAATACACAGCTTATAATTTGTCTCGTACATTTATATGGGCGAATGATTGAACCGTACACATGTAATTCGTTATGTAAATTTGTGAGCTTCGATTATAGTTGAATCTACGAAAGAAAACGGCCTTTTCTGGGAGCAGCCCGCTTCTATTGTAAATCCTGCAAGTTGATAATTTATTATTGTCATTCACAGAAGTAGGAGTTTTATCCACTTACAAACTAGAATCTGTTACTTTCAAATGGTTTCCCTAGAAAAAGAAAAAACGAATGAATGAAAAATATAGCGACATAGCCTACGTCTCGAGCAAAGATCTCGTTCTGATCGGGATTGCTCTCAAGTATTGTCATATCGAAAATTCAGCGACACAAACATCGATTAAACGTTCTTATTGTCATTTATTTACTTACGGTAATTAGTATGAGTCCTATATAACGCTTCTCTTTTTTTTTAACGCCTCATCCTTCGTAAAGCTAGATAATGTAAGTTTCAGAGAGTTCTGTTCGGTATATGTATGATACTTGTGTGTGTATATACGTATGTAATTAAATACAGACTGGTCTTCGTGCGATAAGCGGTTGAATCGCAAAGAATTTGCTGTTGCGAATTTCGTGGACACCCCGGCACTTAGGAGCTGGACACACATTTAAAACTTGACATTACGCACGAGAGACGTTACACTAAATTCACTACCCTAACTTGATTATGTATTCCGCTGATTTCTCTTGGTTGCATTTCTTACATATCCCTTGTACGTTTTGCGACATGAGTTACCTATGAAATGTCTGCCACAGATCGTTTCTTTTAATATTTTTCGACAATTTTATGTTTCTTTCTTTTATTGTACTTGTGGGAATTATTTTTGCTACTCGCAAAATACACGCGACGGCATTGTTTAACAATTATGGTTGTGTCAACACAAAATGCATAATTAAAACCGTATTAAATATTTAAAGAAATAATTTTTGAAATTGTTTTAGTTCTATATTTTTTCTATAAAATATAAGCTTAAACAGCTTTACTCACGCGACACGCTTCACGCACAAGAGACCAGTTCCAAAGTACAAGACGGTGTCCTTTTGCCGAGTGGATCATAATCCTTGTAATTAAAGACATTTATTATCTGTACCCAAGGCACATTTTATACTTTCATTCCGTTTTAGGAAGGTCCACTCTATAGTATATACATATTATAGCATTGTTACACGTATAGGGGATAGTTTTGTAACTTGCACATCACCCTTAAGTATTACTTTTTCTTTACTTTCTTGTACATAATTCACATTTCGTTAATCTCTCTTTCCCTTTCTCTCTCTCTCTCTCTCTCTCTCTCTCTTTCTCGCGATTGACTACTCTACGTATTATTGTCAAGTCGACAGCATTTATAAATGTATTTCTTACGTATTATCGTCGATTTAAAGTTATATTAAGATCAACTATAGTTTTGTGCAAAATTTACATTGTACATATGCTGATGCATCTCCATTTCTCCGCATCAATTTATATCTATAGTTATGTGCTAATCAGCTCGTCTCCGGATATTATTTTGATATATCCTTCCCCTAATAATGAACGATCGTTCGTTTTATTGTCCAAATTTCATTAATTATTCAGTTCTGATTACAATTATTGTCAGAATTTCATTGATTATCCAGTCCTGATTATGATTATTGTCAGAATTTCATTAGTTACCCACTTCTAATCATTATTATTGTCAGCTCGACTTTATGTCAAAGAGTATGGAAATTTTGCGTCCATATTCATACATGTATATGTGTATGCGTGTACTTGTGTATATATGTATATGTATTATATATAATATATATCTCATATATATATGTATGTATATATATATAATATGAAATATTGAATCTGATAAGTCTTAAAAATATTTTGCTAATCTTTTACCTTACAAGTAGATCTTACGCACTAAATACTTTCTTACAACCTTGTATGTGTTTCGTCGATTTAACAATCGTGTGTACATCGTTTTAGCTTTCGTAATCATCTTAAATCGATCAGTTTTCGTCGTCATCTCTGTCTTCTATTATTTGTTCCGCGTTGAAAAAAGGTAACGCAATGATTCATCTCGAGAATAAAAGAAGTGCGATGATAGACACCACAAACGTCGTAAACGCAGGCAAAACTTGACTGACGCCGTTAATGTTTCTCTGCGACCGTCCCGGGTCGACGACATGAATCTTCCAGCCCAGATGCTTGTGCGTGAAACACTGAATAAGAACAAGTTACATAATATTGAAATCTTCTCAAAAAATCAAATAAATTTTAATAAGATGGTTTGCTAATAAAATAATTTCTATGTTTGCAGGTAATCATTTGAGATTTTGACTTTTCCCTCGTAAAGTCATACCTGATAGTAAACTAAGTCCGGCGTGTCCTCTTCCACAGTCCATACAAGCTTGGCAGGTTCGCCCTTGTCACATTTGAGTTCGAGCGTGTCGAAGAAGCTCTTAAACGTCTTGTAATTGTCCGCGTCATCCACTGTGGTGCGAACCCATTCGCAATAACGACCAGTTGCTGTTGCGATGAGATATCCATCGGGATCGCGCTGTACGCCAGCAAATACTTTTTCGGCTTCTTGTACTTCTATTTTTTTTTGTGCGAGACCACCCTCCGGACTGTCAGTTATATAGAATGGATGATACCTACATCAAAGATACATGAACGTTTCACAATAATGTGTTTCACAATGTCATTCACTGGCAATATTATATAATGATTCCGATCTAATCTCACCGTGTGTATAAGTACTTTGAAGGGTATTATCACAAATGAGAATTTTTCGACTCACCTAGCGGGATTGGTAAAATCTTTGCCACCCTCCACAATAAAGGTATAAGTTTTTCCTCGCTCAACGGTGATCTCCGGGATCAACAATTCATTGATATACCATGCGATGCCCCAAGAGGGTGTACCTAAATTGCAATAAGGATTACTAATCGATCTTGACAAATCTCTTTTCAAATATTATATCGTTTTAAGGTAAAAAGTCATAAACAATTTCAAAATTATCACAATATTAATACTATTTAACATTTTACACAACAATAAAATAAATAAAAACTGTATCTGTAAATTTAATAATACGATAGATTGTATTTTTGGAACAAGATACCATCTTTTAATCAGATTTTAGTTAAATTCTATTTTAATTAAGTTATAAATTATATTAAATAATTCTGGATACATTTAGAATAAGATAGTATAGGTTTACTTACCAAATAAGAATAAATTAGATATATAATTTGGTCATAATATGTAATCATTGTAATTAATACCTGTAATTCGTGAATATCCTCTTTTCGCACCAGTCGGTCCTATTCTTGCATTGAAAATATTCTTATCAGTGATGACAGCCGGCGTCCAGGGTTCAAGATCAGGCTCGTCCGGAATATTGTACAGAGAATTTGTACAGTCGTGAACATTTCTCGATGTAAAATCAATACGAATATCCTCAGTAGTCTTATCGAATCTCTCATGAGCATTGGCTTCGCCCTGCGAATTCAAAAGTCCAATGGCAGCGATCACGCTAGTTTCCCTTTCCGGAATCATTCTGTCCTTTTCTGGCTCATTGGTTCTCATCGGACGTGTGTATGTAACTGTAATTGAAAAAAATCGCACCATACTAACGATAATTCCTGTTTAAATATTTTAGTTTATTTGATATATAACAAATACTCAAATCGACACAAATATATTAAAAAATAATTGTACATACTAATTCTTATAATAAAGATTGCAAATGGCATTTAAGTAGATTTTTAACTATAAAATTCCTGTATACATATGTATATTTATTCATGCCATTCTTATTTTAATTTTTCTATAAAATAAAATAAAACCATTTAATCAGAAATTTTTCGTAAATTTCTGTTATATAACTGATAAATTTATATAATTGAATATAAAAATGTATCTCTTGCATGTAAGACCAATATTTTTTAAATCGTGTAAAAAGTAAAATTGCCAAAGGAAATAAGCAATTAACTATAAATTATTTTTTCCATTCCTATCGTAAAGTTGTCGTTTATAATGTATAGAATAGAAATGTACCCGTTGTTATTCCATTCTTCCTTTCTCCATGTAAAAGCACTACGTCGTTCCTCCCACCGATCCTCTCATCCGGGCATACACCCCTCATACCGTCGCATTGAGATGTGGCCGACATGTAGTAATCTTCGGCGATGAACTTGCCGGTCTTTTTATTGTATCCGATCACGGCGACGTCGCCGCCGATCATCTCGGCTTTGCCTTCCTCACCCGACAACCCGAACGCCACATACTGATCCTCCCTGATACGTCCTGAGAGTCGAATCTGCACATCCTCGCCCTTCAGCTGCCACTGCACTTGAATACGGCCATTTAGCATCTCTTTGCAATTGTTCACTTTAGGCGTCGGTGTGCTACTCGTCTGAAACAGAAAAGATCGCAAACCTGTGACTTATGACTTCATCATTAAGAATTATCATGTGTTGGGTACAAAATCGTGCATCGATCGTGCTGTACTTACTGGATTATACCACCACGGCGGCTATTCCATTTGAAAATGAAAAGCAACATTATTAAAGAGAAGCCAGTAATTGAATTTAAACGACACACGTGATAATAGTTTCGTTGTACTGTCAGGTAGACATAGGATTGAAGACTTTTTAAGATGAAATCTATATTCTTGATTTCTTTTAGTTTTAAAAACATTGCACAGGTGCTTAAAAATGATTAAAATAAAAAGCCTTACTAGAACGATTTCTATTGTATCTAAAATATTAGTGACTACGTATATTTTATCATATAAAGACGCAAATGTTCCTCTTCACAGTGTATTCAATTCGTCTCCATTCCAGCGAAGCTTTTCATCGTTTATATCAAAGAGCAGAGCCGCGTATATTATCATTTCATAGTAAACGTTAATGAGGGTACATAAGGCACGAAAGTTTGGGGCGTATCAGGCCGGCGGATTGGAGAACTCATTTTGGTTTACCGTAATTTTCGTTTGCCCAAGAGCCGGAGGAACGTCGAGGTCCTTTGGAATTAGAACGTGTCCGAAATTGTGTCTGTATTCAACGCACCACACCGCGAGCCAGTTGATATCATACACCGTCAAGTTCCCTGGCAAGACAATCTCAATGTCCTCTCCTTGGTATGCTCTTAATGGTGCCGAACTGTCAACGGATTAGATGAGATTAATAATAATCTCTCAATAACTTGAATCAAATTTCATTTCAAGTTAAAGTACGAATCTAGAACTATTGCAGAAACATTATGTTTTCCAATCAAATCTAATGTTATATTCTTAAAATATACGTACAGATGCAAAAGAAATTAAACTTACATTATTACAAATAATTATATAAGATTCACTCTCTTAAAGTTGAAATAAGTTTTTAAAATATACAAAAAAAATTTGTTACTTTCAAATAAATTATCCTATGATATCTTTAGTATTTATTTATCGTTCGTAATTTTTTTATAGAAATCTAAATCCTCTAGATCTTTTATAGAAGAATAAAAGTAAGTTAAATGAATTCATTAATTGTTTTAGAGTGCTTGTGACTCAACTGACCTGCCCATTTCATTGGGGACCTTGATACCAAAACGGCTGGGTTCTGAGCCATTGCCTACCCAGAAGTAAGCGTCCGGTCCGCCACCGTCGTAATGCAAATTCGGAATGTAGATCGTTTTGCTGTCTAGAATACTGATGTTACCGCTGCGGAGGCCGTGCGCCAATCTCGAAAATTCAGGAAGTACTTGTAATTTCGGTACCTTCAAGTCAGGCGGTATGAAAACGTCGCCGAAATCGACCTGGAACATGTGGAAATAATGTATTTATTTCTGTCTCGTACACAACGATTCCAACAACTCTACAATTTTAATTAGTTTCATACAGAAATAATGTTGACTTTTTAAATAAATATTTCGTACTGCTTCCTAAGGCTCTTCTATATTTTATTTCGATTGTTTAACTTTACTTCAATAATACTTCACAAACATTCTTATAATTTTTAAATTACATTAAAAGAAGTTATATCATAGATTTTTATGTAATGCAGCAATGATTACCAAAGTAGAAAAGATAGAAGAAGACACAACTAAACATTGAATCGCGTATATCGATTACGTATGTACATATATTGCAAATATATTTTTTTATAGTCTTTGTAATTGAAGCTATTTTACCAAAATCGTCCCGGCAAACCCGCTAGTTTAGCGGGTTTCCAAAGGCTAAAATATGCATTTATATCTTGGCGATGTCGTCGAAAGAGTCGATCTATCATCCCACACCCAGAGTTCAAGTTGACGTATATATACCGATGAGGGGTTTCGGCTCGTTTATATTCCAAGTTCCGTCAAACGTCTTAGTGAGGGACATAAGAACGTGAGAGAAGGAAGTTGAAAAAAAGAATAGAGAGAAGTAGAGAGAGAGAGAGAGAGGGGGGGGGCAGAGAGTAAAGAAGCAAGTTATCGGTCGAAAGTTCGTAAAATCCGAGAAACCGATTCCACCCTCCGTATAGCGAGCGGGTCTACATCCGTCCTTTTTCTCTAGGGAGCGTTTTATAGGAGAAAATTCAACGATTCGCGACGATTTCTCAGCTCATTCCGAAACCCCGAACAAATCTATTCGTGAATGGCGAAATAGCGAGCTTATATTATACCAGCCCTCCTCGAACGGATTTCCTTCGTTTTCTGTCTCGCGAGAATAATATAATCGAGTTTCTACTAAAAGGAGATCTTCCTTTAAAAAGCTTTCCTACATAAGCAAACTGCTACCTCAATTTTTCGAGATCGGATCTTTCCAATATAGATATGGATGAAAATAAATGTTCGACGTTTATTAAATGTTGTACGTAATTATTTAGGAATAATGGAAAAACTTTGATTTTTATTACATAAAAAAAAATCACTACACAACAATAGCTTTGCATTAGGTGCTTTAATGAATTTCTTTTTATTTTGTAAATAATTAATTTCTTGAGTACGTGCATCATAATTAATTTATGCGCAATCGTTCAAAGCAAATTAAAATGGTGATACTATAATTGCCGATGGAGATCCTCGTCACTTGTAATTTTGCATTTCTATTACGATCAGTAGCTGAGTAATTAAAATCGAAATAAATTTAATTGGATTATTAAAGTAGAAATTAGGTAAATGATAATGTCTGCGAAAGATTAAATGAGGAAGATGTGTCTATGCGAGAAGGAACTCCAACCCGCAAATAGTTCGCTAACTAAGATTACGTCTTTGAAATCGCGACGAGCTATGATTTTCCCTGGAAACAGCTTCCCGAGGAATATGCTCTGAAAGTTACAGAGTACATTTTGCTGAATTCTGCGTGCTGTACACAAATCAACGGCGCGGGAGTTTCTTCGGTTTTGTAGAAGTTCCTTTGTGCGATATATGGCCGTGCACCAATTTCATCTCTAACAAGCATAACTGGCAAAATGGCTGGAAAATTTGACGTTTGCACGTACCCACGCCATCATTTACATTTCCATTTCCGAGAAATACTTTACTTGCATCCTTTGAAGTTTTGGAAGCCCTTCTGTAATTAATTCTCTCTCCTTCTTAACAAGTGTTATCAAAGTGATATCGCAAAATACTAAATAAATATAACACCGGGACTCTCACTTCCACTCTCCCATCAACGAAATCTCAATTATGTTCTTATAAAAATATTATTATCATTGATTATATGTAAGAGAAGAAACGCATAGAATTATAAGTACAAAATAGTTAACTAACAATAAGATATTTTCTTAATATCACTTCATATCATTTAATCGCACTTATTATTTTAATAGACAAATATTAATTTAATTCTGTTTATTAAATATGTTTTAATGACACAAATTTGGATTTTGCTTTACCCCTGTCTCTTCTCTCTCTCTCTCAATTTATGTGATTTGCAAATTAAACATGTACATAATTGCATTGTAGAAATTAATGATTAATTTACAGCTGATCTAAATTTTACATGGCCTTTGTAGAGACAAGTAGAGGATATCACGTCCTCGATTTTTCACGGGTCGTTTTGGGACTAAATCAACGGCACACGGCCGCCTGCTAATTTCATCATTAATAATAATTATTATCGACGAGTTGGGATGAACTCCCTCGCGACTCCGAAATTTGTATGCGCATTAATCCCATTTCGTTTAAGGGCTCGTCAATCATACCGCCCTCGACTAGTTGATGGCTCGGTGTATGCCGAGCCCAGAAATGCTCTGTACGAATGAGCCGCGAGACGGGGCTCTTAATGGCATTTTGAACGGAGCATACTTAAAATTGGTCTTTCTACTGCAGCTTTATTATAGCCCAGTGGATCCGAGTGGATGCTACAGTTGTCCGATACTGTTCTAAGGAATTAGCAAATATTTATCGATTAATTTGAAATTTTGCGTTTAATAAATGTAAAGCTTCTTACTGATTGATAAAAAGAGATCGGATAGAAGTTGAAAATAAAATTTTAATGAAAAATTAAAATAAACATTTTTTGCATAGAATGATATCTGCATATCGCGACACCGCGGTTTCTTCACCGGTAATTTTCACAAGTAATCGATAACAGCCACAAGCACTGCAAGTTTCTGAACTAAATTTACGTTCGCAACTTCGACTGATTCCGGAGACTGCGGTAACAGCTCTTTGTAATGGAACGACAAGAAATTACTCCATTCAGCGACATTAACCTCCTACGTCGACGCGTATATTGGCAGTAAATTTGATAACACCTACGTAGCTTTCCCTAATTATCGATAGCCTCCGGTATTAAATAGTGATACAGCGAATATGTGTGTTTCCCATTCGCCAAAATGAATGCCCACCAACGTATTGATTCACGTCCCACGTCACGACTTATAATAGGCAGAATATAATTTTATAAAATGTAAAATATCGTTTCCTGTCAAAGAAGAGGAGAGAGAGAGAGAGAGAGAGAGAGAGAGAGAAAGAGAACGTTAACATGCCTGACGGTGTTTCGACGAGCTCTCCGCCGGAGCTACATTAAAAGTCAGGATATATTGGAAAAACGCAATATTTTCACGTCTAATTTAAGCGACTTCGTGAGTATTTTTCATTTCGTTTGACATTATGTTATCGAACGATGTGACATAAAATAATGTGACGCAATAGAAAAATATTTATAAAACTGAACATAAAACTGAGATTGCAATCACATAAACGAGACAATTCATTCTGCGCAATCAGTAAAAAGAATAATTCTTCTGATATGTAATTATCATTGATCTACAGGTTACTTTTCAGACGTGCACGTCTCGTAATAAACATGAGACTGACATGAATGAAACACGAAATAGCAACCAGAAGATATTTAGTATGCAATTTCGTATAATATTCTTTTTCAATTGTATAATAAAAAATATAACGGGATATATTCGTATTACGACCGGATTATCAAATATCTGACTGTTATCGGAGTTTTAAAACCACTTGCACTACACAGATTCAATCGCATAGATATCCGAATACATGGTATCACTCGATAACGAAATATTGCCAATAATTAAGTGAACGGTACTCAAGTCGAGTGCACCCTAAAAAAAAATCTACGCGAATATCGATGTGAATTCTAACCCCTGTTATGATATAATATATAATCGTGCAAAGAGTAATTTTAATGTAGCTCGAAAAGTGGACCAATAAATTCAAGATGTAAGACTACATAAATATAGATATACCTAAAGCACTTTACTATGTTAAAAAGTATTTTATGTTTATGTTATATGAAATAAGCTATTCCATTCGAATCTATTATTTAATTACAAAACTTCACGTAGGATTCTGAAAACTCATTGCAGACGCCCATTTGATTAGAGATTACAATACTAAACGGTAAAGTTGATCTTATAAGAATTCGTGAAAATAAAATTTAAAGTCGTAGAAGCCAGATTTAGATCAATTTTCTCAAGTTTTTTTTTTTTAAAGTAGATTTATCCACCGTCGCACCTTTCGATTCAATGATATCGGAATTCGCGCCCTCGTCGTGATATATCGACCCTCCGTTAATTTTTCATCGAGAACCGACACGGTCCTTCGAACGGTCCGACTCTCCGCCGTTTAATCTTTTCGCGATGATTTTCCAAGAAAAGCTCGTTTCGATCCGATTGTTTGCGATTGACGACTATTGTAGAAGGGCTGCGTATCTCCCGGTTTATAAACCGGGATGCGGCAATGCGGGGATTCTCCTCATCAATCCGATACCTTTGATGTAGCCGTTACCCCCCCCCCCCCCC
>VBVQ01000875.1:0-20478 GCA_011636635.1 Tetramorium simillimum | reverse complement strand
CCCCCCCTCAGTCCCACGAAGGTTTCGAGCGGGTTCGCTGCAACGTCCTGTCCTCCCTAATAGACTGTTTATCTCGTAAGCTCAGATTTAGATTTGGATTAGGGTCTATTATGCGAACTTCCCTACGAAAATGTGTGCGTGCGTGTGTGCCAGGAGTGTAGCTATCTAAAGCGAGAAATTAAACAGTGCTTCAATTTTTTTCTTCCCTTTTTCTTTGTAAAGCCAAGAATATTTGCGATTTCTATGCTTACAGAGAGTTTTTATTTAAGATTAGGTAGATTATTGAATTAAATTGACAATATATTCATGTACTATCAATTTAATTCGATAATCCACATAATTTTGAGTAAAAACTCTCAGTAACCCTTGAAATCTCAAATATTCTTAGCATGTATGTACACATTTGCATCGCACAGTTTTCCACGTTGCATCTATTTATCAGCAAATTCTCTGTAAAAAATTCTATGACATTGATACAGATATACACAATCACATCTCGACGATAGAATACCTCGTTAGAGAAGATATTTTTCTGTGGTCCACAAAAGATGGTTGCCCCTAAAACCGATAAAATGCTCGAGGCTGTGCGCTCTCGATTAAAGTGTTACTGAATTAATAATGTTCACCCTGTTGTCGTTTATAACGAATGTTATTTTAATACAGATTTTCGTACACGATATCTAAAAACTCATGAAGATCTTCGAAACATTTTTTATTAGTATTTTACATTAAAACTCAATTTCCAATCGTTCCAATTTAATATCAAACGATAAAAAAAACTATAAATATTTTAACAAATTTAATATTTAAAAATATTAAAATTAGGTACAAATATAAAGTAACTTTTTAAAAGATATAAAATAAAATAATAATGCTTACAAAGATCGTTAAATGTTCGACAACCGTCAATTAGTAGCGACTTATGAATCTTTCTACGTCTTCTAAACTTTCCCTTGGATTCATGAAATTTAGTTTCTTATTGCAACTATAAGGCAATTAAGAAATACTAACTTTGGCATTTAACTCTAATAAGAAAAGTAAGTTTTTCTAGAAAGGAGCAAACCTCGTTTTCAAATTATTATGCTTCTATGACTTCAACTCAATAATTGCTCAAGTCGACGTACTTCAGCTTCATCAACATTGAAGAGTACTTCCAAAGAAGAATGAGAAACGAAGTACTTTATATTAGTCCAACCTTTCGTTTTCTCTACTTCCTTCACGCGTTATATACTCATTTGCATGCAAATAACTACATGCACACTTTGTAATTAAATACCGACATTTTTAGGCATGAGATATTAATAACCAACAATTTGACACATATATGTATAATCGACATTGTCAAGGATATAAAAACGTCATAATAAGCATTGATATCAATCTCCGCCCAAGAAGCAGTAAAATATAACGCATCTTTCTCTCTCCCTACTATATATATATTACGGGGGCGTCTTTCACCCCCCACGCAATTGGGATCTGTGCGCTACTGATACACCCGTTATAACCCGTGGGTGGCTACTCGAGCAGTCGATATTCAATCAAATAAATCCCCCTAACAAACTGGAGAGTCACGGATAGCATCGAGAAACAATTCGAGAGGAGAAGGGGGATAAAGCGCGATGGTGAATCAGTGGGAAGGAAAGGAAAGAGAAAAGGAGGGGCAGAATGAGAGACAAAAATAGAGAAAGGAAAAAGGGAGCAAACCAGACGGGAAAAAAGAAATGAATGAGTACGAAGGGGGCATTGCGTATCGCAGAGATTCCGGTCCCGAACCGGAGGCTGTATATTATTATTTTAGCGCCTTATCAGGTCTGTATCACCCCTCATCGCACGGAGCGTCGTCCCCCACAACGCAATCGCCCCCTATCGTGAGACGTACGTCCTTTCGGAAATTGAGACATCAGGTCTCGTTAGCATTAGGCGATGCAATAGCATCGTCCCTTGCGGCTATTCCATCGGTTGACTGCAGCGAAGGCGTGTGACGATATAGTTTATAGCTTCTGTAATACGATGCACGCATGTGATCATTCCTCAAGGGCTGGTAATACTATAACACGGTGTTACTAATAGTAACAGCATTCATTGATAGCTTAGAACTGGTTTTCTAGAGAGAGCCTGCACACACAAAGTATAGAAAAATGTATATCGAACGGAAAAAGGGATAAAAACAACAGTACAAAGAAAATAAAAAGTTAAAACAAGAGAAGGTTCAAACTACAAAAAAAATACTTATATAAAAAAATTAGAATAGAAGGAAAAAAGATATGAAGTGTAGGATTAACTAAAAACCTACAAAGCAAAGATTAAGTATAATAAAGAAACAAAAAAGTAAATCATAAATGAGTATAAGCTTTGAGTCCCTATAAGCTCTATAAAATATTTCAAAACTTTATTATTTCAAATATATTGTAATATATTATATATATTATTTTACTGTTATAAAATTATGTACGTGTATATGTGCAGATATGTCCTAAGAGAGAGAAAATTAAAATAAAAATTTTCATTAAAATGATTATCTTCCAAGTTTAAATATCCATGCCTATATTTCTTTTCCTATCTCTAATGTTTTTATTTTTCGAAATCTGTCGGCGCATGGATAATTTTTTGCGATAGCAATATTTTTTGTAATAAAAATATTTTTTTAAGAGATATTCTTCATATATCTGTTACTTCATATACCTAAGATTTTTATGTAGAAAAGAATCGAATGATCCATATCGTCGTTTGACAAGAGTAAAATTCGCACTAAAGGTACGGTCTTTTCTGTAAACGTGTATCGCCTTACTTAGCAGATCGAAACGTATCCTTTTACGAGCATTCTATAGAATCCCAATTCAAAGTCGGAGGACAAGCAATTGGCAAGAAAGCTGATCGAGAGAGAGACAGAGAGAGAGAGAGGGAGAGAGAGAGAGGAATAGCGTAAGGGAGATAGCAAGTTGAAACCAGAGTTAAAAAAGGCCTTCTATTCGTGAGATCGTTGGACTTTAAGTAGGTGATAAATTAAACGAGTCTTCCGCGTCCTCGTCTCCATAATACCTCTATATCTTTAGCCGCCAGATTTAATGGAGCTTTTTTAACCGAAACTTTTTTACTACCCCGGATAAGCTCTTGTTAAATATGTTCTACTGGGCCAGAGTCTAATTACGGGGGTTTCGAGCATCGTTTAAAAATTCACTTTTAACAGAGAAATACTTGAGAGAATATAACGGATACTTGAATTTTCACGTCTACAAAGGCAGCGTTCGTTAAGTTCAACGAAAAGTGAATGACAAAATCATATCTATTAGCTCGAAAATGAAAGTTATATATCAGCATAGGCAACAATTATATTCCATATCGTAACGAAAATCAAGTGTCATATTATCAGGAGGTATTGCTTGTTAAATTAGAATTTAAACAGCAAAATTCTTTTTCCGTTTTCTTCAGTTCAGTAAAGTGAAGAATGGATAGCGACTTTTCGGAGCTTGCGAAAATATAAGTTTTTCTGCTCTCAACAGAAACAAGCAAAGAAACGATTAATGCTAAAGTACATATCTTCTTTGACTTCCCAAATATTATTATATGCATATTATTTTAAAGAATTGATGAACACTTTTATAGAGAATTATTTTACGAGTATTGTACTCTTCATATTTTATATTATTTATTTTAACCGTAGCTTTCAATTTTTATTTCATATTTTGTTGTTCAGTTTAATTTTTCCTTTATTGATTTTATCTTTATCACAATTTTATCGACTTTAATTTTGATCATCTTATGTATTCTTCGACCACGATTTCACTTTTTACTATCATGTTTCCTTGACTATTTGTTTATGGTTATTTAATTCATTTTTACATTGATTTTTCGGTATTATATAGTTTTTTGACTAACTAATCTTGAAGCACTCATCTTATGGCTCAACGGAGCACATGAGATTATTTATTTTAACGTTGCTGAAGACGACTCGAAATCGAATCCGAGTGTAATACATATATTTGTTATATTAATTAAATATTATTATGTTCTACGGTACATTTTATTTTATATTATATGTGTGTATGTACATGTATACACAATTTCTCATATTAGATATTACTTAAATCGATCGTTTTTTTTTCAAAACTGACTTTTCCTTTTAAACTGATGTGCTAAAGCGATTACTGAAATGATGATATTCTTTTCCGAGTACTGCAAAAATATCCGTGACCTCTAAAGAAGACTGGGCCGGCCCTCCAGGTATACTACGACGATATTAGTAGCAATGTAACCCATCCTGCTATAGTATGAATGACGAAACTTTCCCGGCGACAGAAGGACCGGTGGGCGGTCCTCTGGGATACCTGGAACTTTCGTAAGCTCCCGTCCAATCGGCGTGTTGGAAAGCGAGAGAGGTAGATAGAGAGGACAGAGGGAATATAGAGAGGGACGCAGAAGGGATGGTAGGGTATGAGAGAGCTTTCTCACTGGTTAAAAATGACAACTTTTTTTACTGGAATACATAATTGTGATTAGGTCCACGCGACGTTAACTTCGCGTTTACTTTACTACATTTGCTTTAGTCTCTTTTTTTTTGTCACCTTCAGTTATTTTCACATGCGCGGTTTCTGCTGCCTTTCGTCAAGAACCGACAAGCCGACGACCTTTCTCGTCGATTGGTTCGCGGGTATTCGATATCTGTTTGAAGGGAAGGGTCAATGCTCTCGTGTAGAAGGAAGAAGCAGTTTCACGCCAAAGTCACGTCAAACATGATAACGCAGTGTTATTTCCTGTTACATTAATTCTATGGAAACGAATTTCTCATGCGGTACAAATAGAAATGCAATGCAGTTGATGTTTCGCGTTGAAAAGAACAATTTCTGGTGTTTATTTTGCAAAGTCGCGAGCAATATTTTTCTTTTCGCATTTTACTGAATACTGAGCGTTTCCAGTTTCAGGCTCTCATCAGAGAAAAATACATGTATGCTTGACGAATAAAGACAGTGCGCGATATGAACGCGCGACGATAAAATAGAATACTAATAACGGTATTTATATGGATATTACAAAAAAAAATAACTTGAGTCCTCTTCCCGTACGCGTTGTTTACAGGCTATTTTCGCAACGAGGCTACATTCGAATTTGTACATCGCTCTCTTTATTTACGTTGGCGGAAAAAAATAAGTATTTCTATGAAATCGTAATAAATATAGCTCCGGAGCCATTTACGCTCTTTGCGCCGCTGCTCGTGCCGCCGCGCCGTGCCGTCCAAGACCCACGGAAACCAGTTTATGTCAGCCATTTCGATTTATCCATTTTCGATCGAGCTTCCCATTGATACTCAGAACGTTGCATGGGCGTGTGTGCGTCAGCGGATCGCTATGTAGTCGATGGGATCCGATACATTCGGCATACATCAGCATCAGCTGGAATATACACCCACGAGGAAGGGTCGACGCGTAGGTGATACCAAAATGGCGCAGTGAGACATTTAATGCCCTTCGACCTTCCGTAGAAGATTACACGTGTACGCTGTGTGTGTACTTGACTTTGAAATTGCTGACGTTAGGTCTGATTAAACGAGATTCAGTTTGTTGCGCGCGGAAAAAAACCATTAAAAACGAAATCCTCTTGAAGTATTTGCGTATATAAATATCATAAATCCGTCCATTACGGTAAAGTAATGAAAAATAAATAATAAAAAAAATCGCCCGACTCGGAATGGAACGTGGATATTAATATCGGTATGTTTAAACAATCGATAAGATAATGCGCAGAAATTAACAAATACAATGGTTGATCGTACGCGGGTATCGAGAGTACGTTATTGTGAAAGAAACCATTATTACAATTCCCTCATATTTTTCGAGCGCGGAAATGATTGAATACGTGAATTACGATAAATGAAAGCGAAAATTTTTGCTTTCTCCTTTTCTCTCTATTTCTGTTACTCTTTTCAACTCCTTTTCATGGGATTATATTCTAAAATTCTTTCTTCAAAATACGTTCTTTATTTCAAATATAAACGCTTAATTTTTAGATTTCAACATATTGAGAAGTATTATAATGAAAAGATATTTCTCTTTTAATATGTGACAAAATAATGTGCTAATTGACAAGTCGAGAATCATCAGGGTGATTCAAATAATATGCCATGAGCCAAATTTACAATAAATTTGTCCTTCCTGATAGTACGATCTTTTTACTATCTTTAACTGAATGATAAATCTAGTTGTCAAACGATTTCGAAAATTGTTTAATCAGAACAATCGCATCCTCGACAAGACTCCGTTTTCAGGATCGAAGGCTCCGACCTTCGAAGGCAAACTCTTGGCCCTCGACCTCGACACCTCACCGGTCATCGGGGCTATGGGGTTGATCCCTCTACTTTCAAAATGGCGACGGCTCGAGATACTGCGACAGAACCAGAGGAAAAGAGAGAGAGAGAGAGAAAGAGAGTGACTAAGTGCGGAGGGCAAGGGAGGATACGCCAGACAGTCCCGAAAGAGCGGGCCGAGGACGATGGAGCGAAATAGAAAAAAAAAGAAGAAGAAAAGCGTCGCATCATTTCCAGAAATGAACCAGTGGATAGACAGAGCGATAGCATAGAAACGAATGATACAACGAGCAACTACACAGTTACGGAAGAATGAGAAGGAGACGTAGAAACGCGAGAAGAGAGGAAAGGGTTGCGCGATGAAAGAGAGGGTCGACAGGACGAGGATGGGGGATATCTGCGGGGTGGCAAGGGTGAAGAGAGAGAGAGAGCGAGAGAGAGAGAGCGAGAGAGAGAGAGAGAGAGAGAGAGAGAGAGAGAGAGAGAGAGCGAGAGAGAGAGAGAGAGAGAGAGAGAGAGAGAGAGAAATATATCCTCGACTACCAGCCAGCCAGTCAGCCAGCCCCGGCCAACATCGACCGGGTATTGTCGCGTCTGCGCTTGCGTCACTGTTATCCAGGACTATCAACCTTGCCTCAATTCCTGATCATCCGTTTTCCGTGTCCCCGTTCGCGCTCGTGTGTGCGTGTGTGCCGGGGGCTCCGTGTACGCGCGTGTATACGTGTGCGCCACGGACACGCGGTACCCCGCGCGACTCGTGCGCGGTATCATCCCTCGCGAGAGCGAGGCGTCCGTCGTGTGCCGCGCCGCGCCGCGCCGCGCCGACCGATCGCGCGGCCGATCGAATCGATGGACGTCGAGGTTTCTCGCATTCGCGGATAGTCATTTTCTGCATGATCAATGAAGCTCCAAATACGCGAAAACCGAACGCGCGTTATCGGCGAAACGGTCGTTTCCTAAATACGGGAGCAGCATTTAACATGTTAATAATATTGAGCTACTACGATTTCGTTGTCGACTTGCCGTTGGGCGATGACACGTAAACGTAACACTTACTATTGTTGTATTTTAATAATAGGTACACAAGTCTTTAATAAAGTAAACTTTATCAATTTTCTGATACAACCCAGTAACAATAAAATAAATAAATGTTTCAGAAATCTCTTCATTTTATTTTGAAATAATTACGCTATTCACTCTAATGATAATAGATGCTAATAAGAAAGTTATCAAAACTTTCTATATTTTTCACCAGCAGATTGAACATTTAAAAATTTTGCAACGAGAAAGAAAAAGTATATAAATTTATTAAATCTTAGAAAATACTTATTAAATTAAAATTAATATTATTTTTAAACATAATCTTTAACGCATTCGGGATATAGCGTATATTGAATGATCAATGATAATTTTGTTTTTTGTGATTTGATGGACTTATGGATTGTTTTTGTGTATAATAAATGTTACTGGACAATGATCGATGCTTTTCTTATATCTCTCGCCTTTTTTAAATGTTTTGCCAGCGTATGATTCGTAATATTCAAAGCCGTGTGGCCACAAAGTCGAATGCAAAAAAACTAAAATATTGTATTTCTTATAATTCATTTTTTTCATTCTATTCTAACATTAGCATGTGACTTGGCGCATAATGTTAGGAACGTGTTAAGTAAAGTGTAAGTAAATATATATAAATATAAATAATTTAGAACTATAGAAAACCATGATAGTTAATTTAATTATATAATTTATTCCTTCTTAATTTAAATATATATATTATTTTAAATTCTATATATATAATTTCAATTGTACAGACGATAAATCGTAATCGGAAATCGTAAATACATGCCTTAGCGGTTTGGTTAATTTGTCCACCGATTTGTACATCGACATCGTACACGGAACCGATTGCTACTGTATCACCCAGTGACAAGTCGTTTGCCGATTTGTCAAGATTATTGATGGTGGTATCGATGGATAAATGCTTTACGTTCGACTGCACTTGTCATGCGAGTTATTGTTGCTTCAGCAAAATTAGTCCCACAAAGTATTCCAGTTAAGCGAAGATAATAATATACGATATCGAGGCAAGAATGTAGATAAAAACAGAACTCCAGTACGAGATAGAGATTTATAGAGCACATAAATTTTAATCCCTTTTTAAAATATAAAAATACAAAGTATTGCTAGCGTGAACAACCTCTCCCTTAATACAAGTGTCAATGGAATATATAGAAAATAAATATATTTATTGAAATATATATTTAATATTTACACGATTTGATTGTTCACATTTTTTTAAGTAAAAAATTTAATTCGTTGAAAAATTAAATTGTTAGTTGTCAAAAATAAAAATGCACTGAAAAAAAACATGTCACATCATGTGAAAAGATACATGAGAGGATATTTCAAATGTGTTATACGTCTCTCTCTCTTTCCGAACTAAAATCTCCTGTAAGACTCTTTCCCAAATACTCCGTGCGAGAAGGCATTGCGAAGACCCCATGTCCGATATGAAATCGATTATTAACGTTGACTTCATCGAAGAACCGAGATCCAACGGCATGGAACGGCTCTCGAAGTTATAGGACGTGCTCGGAAAGCTTTCGCGACGCCAATACAATGAATGATGTCAATATAGGGAAAAAACGTTTCAAAGCTTTTACGCACGCCGCCATGAACTTATCAATGTCGCTTTTATGTTCTACATTGTTGACGGAATCGCAAAATCGCCCACACATGTCACTAAATTCGATTATTCCGCTGAAATGACTGACGGGTTACAGAGTTTTGACCGAAAACGATTTCGTCATGGTGTATTTGCAGGTATTTATTCCGATATGCGATGAAAAAAACGACGATAAAACGATGTGATGCGTTAATGTATATTAATAATGCATTTTATAAATAATAAATTGTACAAGCGTAACGAAAAATGGACGTTATTTATTACCGCTCCTATTTATTCCCGGTCCCATTAACGCTCATTTCGAATCAATTTGGTCAAGTTGACGGAAAATAATAGGATTATAAATATAACAAAGAAATAATAATGGATAGAAAAAGATAGCAACAATATTATAGTACCAATGTATATTCGTTAATAATTTCAATTTCTAATGGCTCTAGTAAATTTAAGTAAATTTGTCCCAATATCTTTTTGCAGTTTTCAGAAAGATATTATTAATACAAAGAATGTGGCGTTAATTGAATGACACTCTTCAATAGATTAACGTAGAAGAATACTAAATGCTAAAAGCTTTAATAAATATATTAATGTTAAAAGGATATCGACGCAACATAATCTTGTGCTCAGCGCGAGGACGCGATTCTTTTGCGCGTTCTCTTTTGGGGACTTCAGGGATCCATTCTAAGCGGTTATTAAATGACGCTCTCGTGCAGGGTTGGATCGTCCACTTGGTGCCAGAAGCAATCGTACTCCGTCATCCCACTCCGAAAACTATGAGGCGTTTAATTAACTCCGGGGAGGCCAGGAAAGAGACCGTAGAATTCACATGCAAATGCTCTGTGACACGATTGCGGAACAATCATTTCTTTTTCCAACTGAAACTCGGCTAGCAAAACGATCGCTGACTTCTGACACTTCGTGCCAGATAAATTTCATACGGAAATATCGCCAGTTTAACGTAAAAATAAATTCTACTCCAAGAACCACTTGAAAAATATAAAAAGGAGATGCTATATATCTTTATATATCTTTGTTGTTAACCGCGTTACTTTCTTTAAAAAAAAATAGCGTTCTTTTTCAGATAAATAGAATATTTCAATGAAAAGATGATAGAAAAAAGTGAAAGGAAGCTTGTTATTTCCGTTTCACGAAAGAATGCTCGCTTAAAGATGTTAATATGATATTGCAAAAATAGCAATTGCGACAAAACCGGTCGAGAACGGTAAAGTAATTTTGAATTATCATATCCTGATGAGAAATAACGAACATCCGCGCGATACCACCATCGATAGATAGAGTAATTTTATTTTTACACGGCTCGTCACGGCTTGTGTAATCAGATGCGCGAATGAGTCATCACCATACATACCACAAGAGATGACGAATGCGATCGCGCGATTGCTAGTAGTAGTCACGTCACGCATAGGTCAGCCAGAAAGTGAAGAATCTTGTAATCGACAGACCGCGGTTACCTAAGCTGGGGCCGTTGTTGACACGCCGTTGCGTGTTAATTTCGCATTAAAATTGCTATTATTTACTTTTTTTTTGCCGATATGTAGAATCCTCATAGAGATTGTAGATTGCATTAAAATTTATTAATGCGCAGATTTTTATGTTTTTATACTGACGTACTATATATGACGTACAATTTAAAAATATACAATCCATTAATTTCTGAAGTTATTTATACAACGATTTTTATCGCTGATATTTATTCTGTAAATTCTTATTTTATTCATTTTATGAACTCAAAAATTTCCTGCAAGTAATTATATAATATAATAGTGAGAAATAATTATGTAAAATTCTCTCTCCAATTTTTATAATGAGTACATGATGCATTATTATGTTATAAGAATATGTGTTTACTCTTTTAAAAAATGTAATTTTCGTTATGAGAATGATGTTAAAATGTATCTTAACGTATCTTAAATTCTATATAGTCAAACTTTATATAATTTTCTACGTATTATCGTTCGTATTATGTTACGTGCAAAGTATTAAAAAAAATTCGACGTATCCGGAAATTAAAGATGACGTATTCTACGTCGCTTAATTTACATTCTCGCCGTGCAACGCGATCAAATTTTAAATTATTATACTTATATTATCGGGTGTCCAACATTTTTTCCAATAAATGGCATTTATAGGCGAAAAAGAAGTGGAGCTCTTCCACTCGGAACGCGGTCGATGGCATTCTGCTCACGCGTTTACGATGCGAAACGTAAGAACACGATTAATCGCGAGTAAGAGTCGTCGAATCGGGGGAGAGAAATAAAATAACGCGAAGCGTAAGGAGGACGAAGGAGACGGGGAACGAGACGACGGCAAGCCGATCACCGGCTTTAACGGTTCGAGTTTCCTCGAGAAAGGCGAACGCCGTTGCTGGAGATAAGATCGCAACGAGATGACGAGAAATTGTTTCCACCCACTCTCACGCTGTCCCCGCGTGCGATATACACACGAGACTCGCACGACCACCTTGGACGGCGCGGCGCGGCGGTCATGGCAAGGAGGCAGGGTAGACGGAGAGAGAAAAAAAATTACTAAATCCTACCTGATTCAATGGCTGAATCCATTGAGCGGCGGTTTGATATCGCCGAAGGATATCTCTGTTCCTTTGAAAGGAAGTCCGGATTTGAAGGAAGAAGGATACGCTGGCGAAGGAGCGGGTCTTTGAGAGGAAGCGGAAGGAGATCCCGAAAGCCAGCAGGGCGAGAGAGATGGACGAAAGAAGGAGCGAGAAGAGGGCTTACTCTGACAATACATCCGCTCTCCGGGGGTAACGCGAGGGAGTGCTGACTGACAGACAGCTCCTGTCTACTAGATATCCGAGCAAAACCTACACCTCCCTCCTATACACTGTATAGTATCAGTCATCCTGTTGGGAGATCCACCACTTCATCTGTAAATCACAGAAAGGGAAGCACGCGCTTCTAAAAGTCGGAACTCTTCGAAACGTTTCAATAATGTGCATTATAAGGTTTCCTTCCTTTTGTGATCGGTAATCAAGAAATATCCCGTTTGATCGGAAACGTTTCTCGTCTCTCTCTCTCTCTCTCTCTAGATAATGCCACCGTTTGGGGTCACAGGACATCCGATAAATACCACAAAAACCCGGGGAAAGTTTTTTAACGTAGTAACAGGCGCTACCGATAGCGATTATCGTCGGGCAATTGTTTGCTCCCTTGTAACAAGAACGCTCGTTTCTGTTACTTAATAAAGCACCTCTCGTACCTTTTACGACGCGATATAGGTACGGGAAACCTATCGCCGTAAAACCTTTCTCCCGGATGGAACCCCCTTGAGTTACGCCCGACGATCGGTGGGGCGGCCGCAAACGAGAGCGATTTATACCAAACTCTCCCCCCCCCTCCCTCCCAGACGATGACTCGCGACGATCGTAATGGGACACCCGGTAGAATGGACCGTAGGCGGCGGACAGCGCGTTTTGCGGTGACAGAGCGTGTCTGATGGAGGGTTGTCACGGTGCGGGAGCACCCCTCAGACTTCGATATTAAAGCCCTCCTCTAATATAAGAGCAAAAGCTCCGCTCTCCACCGTCGATATGCTCGCCTCAAACCTTTTTCCCTTCCTAAAGGCAGCGATATCGTGCTTGTGTTATATTCATACATGTAAGTCCGATAAAAGGGAGAAAGGGAAAATTTAAAGGGTAGCCTCGGTTGAAACGCACAACTCGCGCGTGCACCGAGATTTTTAAGCGTCGACTCTCAAGCGAAAGAGCAAAATCTATTTAAGAGAATATATCTCTGTGTTCCTAATTTGTGTACTTCTTGATGAGAAGAGATGGAAGAGAGCTAAGCTGGGATTAACTCGAGAGTAAGCATATATACATCGCGCAAAACATAAAAGAAAGAGAGGAGCGCCGAGTTTTCCTGTAGAGATAAAATATGAGAAAGTAAGAGAAGAGAAAAAAAATAGTGTACAGTATCATCGTCTACTTATTGTTAGAAAATATCTTATATCCGACAATGAATAAAATTATTTACAGATTGTTTACGTACAAGAACGAGTCCCCCATCACGTAGTGCAATTCTCACAGATCTTGTTCCAGGCTATTGAATATTATTAAAAAGAAATTTCAATATTTTTTTCGTGCAGCGTGATATCGTGCTGCGTGTTTGCTTATATGCACGTGCGCAAAGAAGATACCAGAAAGATAAAGAGCGAATCGCACGCGCGTTTAGACTGGCGTGCACCCGAATGGAGAAGCGGGAGAAAGCCGAGAAAAGGGAAGGGCTTACCCACCCACACGCACGTGCACGCGTACGAAGCCCCTAGACTCGGCTTCCGTATCCATCTCATACGCACCATTGACCTCGAATGCACGTCCGATAGAGCTTCCCTGAACCTTCTCAAAAATCAAGTTATCTCTATTCTCCGCGCATCGTGGCGTTTGGAATAAAACGCGCCTTACACGATATACTGGAGAGTCAAACAGGGAACGTCTTGCATCTCGCACGCGGAAATTCTCCGAGAGACACTGCAAGTCTACTGCGCGAATATCGAAAATAAAAATTCCATCTGTACCATCGAAGGTGGCGCGAACAAAACCGTATAATCGCGAATTTGTGAATTAAATATGCAAATTGTTGATCACACAAAATATTCAAAGCGCTCAGGGCAATGTTCCATTATTCATAATATTTCGATACGAAAAGCGTAGGTGATTTTTTTATCAATTAAAATTATGGAAATCATACGAGTTTAAATCTCAGATTTTGTTTTAGCAAAATCAAATACTGTGTGCAATTAGTATAAGTGAAACATCAAGGTCGTAATAGCTGCAATTTACTCACTGTAAATCTTCTGCACCAAACGCTCAACCATTTAATGTCTCGTATACGTTTTCCTCCGGGTAGCCTCAGAATAATGTCTGTGTAGTTGTACGCCTCCAATACTCGTGGGTCACTGTTGAAGAGAAAAGAAAGAAATAAAAGTAGTAAAACATAAAAAGATTTGATGACGTAACTAACACCGCGCGAAGGTGTAATTGAAGCACGTATTTCGAAAATCATAAGTTCATGATTCAGAACCCTCGTCAGGCAACATTAAAAATTGTACTACTATTTCTGAAATTCGATCGGCATTCAAATCAATTCAAATGCTCTATTTATATCATACTGTAATTATGACGAATTTAAATGTCTCGCATATATTTTTCTTATTGTCACTTTTATAACGCGCGTATTCCATTAGTTGTTTAAATTTCCGGAAGCTATACAGACTTTTCGTTCTAATGACAGATTCGATTGATTTTAAACGCCTTTTGGCGTCGTCGACGAATCCCGCGTGTCGTGCGAACGATCAAGCGAGCAGGGTCGAGGGGAAATGGGCGAAGGCGAGCTGTGCATGCGGTCAGGGATGTAAAAGGCCGAAAAGAAGGGCGCGGGCGGCGGTAGGAGGTGGCGAGAGTGATGCAGGGCGAACGCGCGGCAGTCCGTAACCAAGGGATGAAATGAAATTCAAAGAGCCCGTTGTGCGCGCGGCCGTATATGCGGAAAGGGGTGGCGGAACGAGGGGGTGAAAAACAGAAGGAAGGCCGAACGAGTGAGTCGTGCGCGAGAGAGTGCAGTTAATAAAACGGGAATTATACGCCAATCTCGTTCGGATTTCATCTGCGCGAGCACTTTATTACGTTTCTACTCGGCTGCTTCCTACCCGCTTTCGTACACGTTCGAAAAATCGCGTGCAACGAGTATCGTTTTGGTATATACAATATACCAAATGTACGTGTATATGTAATATACACATCTACCAGTTTCATCTTCCAAGTTAAACGCAACAGTCGGATTATCAATCTCACATAAAATTATTTGCTTATCATTATATGACATAAGTAGTAGGATTAAATAGCTTAATTTATATCAATTACATATTATTTCCCTCTAATTTACAGGTAACTTTATTCTACTTATATTGCTGTAAATTTTTGTATGATTAATTACTTCTTTAGAGAAATATATGTTTTTCTCAAGTATAATATAATTACAAGTAATGAAGAAAATAATGAAAAAAGTAGAAATAATGACCTAGAATGGAACGGATCTAATTAATTTAAATCAATTATATGTTATTTTCCTCTATTAATAACTTTGCTTTACTTATATTGCTGTAAATCTTTCTCGGATTAATTTTTTAGAAAAGTACATGTTTTTCTCGCATATATGTATAATATAATATGTTTGTAATTATATATTATAAATATCAGAAATACTATAAATAACAGAAATTAATTACCTGCCCTTATCTGTCTCGGGATAAGGTACAATGTAACCTTCGGGATTGGGCTGGCTGGTATTCCCAACCCAGAAGTAAGCATCCGGGCCGGTTCCATCGTAGCAAAATCCTTTTATGAATATCGTTGCGTCGTCAACGGCATATACTTTACCTTTGATGCCGTGTGCGTATTCTTGTAGGGATCCAATTAATTTACCATAATAATTAGGTCCATTTCTGGCGTAACCTAAACATAGAAATATAACATCATAGTTATTAAAGTTCTTTTTTGGATACGATTAAAAACGTATAAACACATATGTATCATCGAGAATATTTTACATTTGCCAATATATCATTTATAATTTAGAATCTTTTTTTGTAGTTTATACAAAATGCATTTTCAAAATTTAATGTATGAACAAGGTAGCCTAGTATTTTTGACATTATTTATTAAAATAGAAAAATGCTATTAATGATTGAACTGATGGAACGCGCGTAGAAAAGACAAATTTTGATTATTTTCTATTCTCTTAATCATTTCCTCACTCGCATGTGTACCAGCCGGTTTTTAATAACGCGATAATGGTCGACTTAACTAAAGCTCGAAAAATAGCTACAGCGATTTGTGAATTTTGTCCAAACGAGCAACGAGTCGGGGATACCAAGGAGGAAGTACGCTTCACCCTCGTGATGTAGGTTGGACGCATCGCCGCCCCGATACAAAACCGATGCGATGCCGCCTCGACAGCGCAAAGGGAAGCCGGCGTGGCGCGGTTTCGCGATTTGCATGAATTTCATTTCATTTGCTCGACAGGTCCGTAAAGCCGAGCGCTGTAAATATATATCTATATATACATATATATCGGAAGATCCACCCGGCAGTAAAGATCAGAGGGCGTTTACAACCGGGGTCTGGAGAGCTGACGATCAGCGTGCGTCTGGGAGAACTAAGTTTAAAAGCGGAAACGTGAGGGGGCTCTCGGAAACTTGGTAGCCAAGTACGTCCGAAGGGTAATAGAGGTAGAGGTTTCGATGCGAAAAGGTGGAATGAAATTAGCGGATTAGGACTTAGCCCTTAATCCTTAGGGAGTCGGCCGTGAAACACGCACCTAAAGACCGCCTCTCGCTATCGACTCTCTTAAAATTCGGTGTATCGAATATAAACAATGCTCACAATCAGTTAAATACCTATGAGAGATTGATTCTTCAATGTCAAAATATTCCGTTTGTTGCCTAATATACGAAAATAATGGAATGTACGAAATCTGAACAATGTATTCATCATCAAATCGAGCAAAATATTTGCGCGATATATTATTATGTAATAACGTATAATAATTCTAGGAAAAATACACAAATGATAAAATATATAAATATTTGAAATTTTGAAAATATATCCCAATTATTTCCAAGACATTTCTCTTTTTTTTTTCTTAAAATCAATAAACACAAAACTTTCATACAGCACATGTAATTACGAGTTTTTTTATTTTCAGGGATAACAATAACAGCTAATATGCGAGGAAGCTCATTAAACTTATTTTTTTCATTCTATATGCGTATTATTTTTTATATGTAACTTTATATAGAAATAAATCGTTACGTTTAATTTTTTTCATTTAAGGGCGTTGTATAGAAATCAAAATTCTACAGCGTCAGAAACAACCTAAAAATTCGCTTAACAGCGATCGTTTAAGTGCCCCTGTGGAATAAGTGGCGTGCAGTTGGGGCATTTCTGTATTTAAAATAGCGTCCCGTTAGCGTCGTTGTAGCGCGTTAATTCGTCCCGGTGATTATGGATCCATTAGCGTGGCAGCCAACAAATAGCACGGTACAATCCAATAACCGTCGTAGCCCATAATAAAAGGGGAGGAACCAGGTTTAGGCACCAGTCGGGGGTAGTTTAGTTGGTGGCATACAGTAGTGTGCATGCACACATATTCTCGCTCGTGTGTACGGAGAGCTTTACAGTCACAGCGCGCGTGTCCACGGGATCTGCAAGGGTGGCTCGACACCCTCCCCTCCCCATGCAGGACGCAGCAGATAGCGATCATTGCGTTCATTGTCGCATCATTGTAATATCCTCCCGCTATAGCAGGGAGGGTTGGGCGGACGAAGAAACGTTCGCGAGGGCCCAGGATTTCCCGCTGATGTCTGTGTGAAAGTACCGAACGGGGTGGACGATGAGAGAGGGTGGGATAAAAGCCTTCAGCGTCACTTCTAAAGACCGACATCAACGACGTCTTGATTATCAACCTACTTCCGCGGAGCTGTCAACGCTGGCTTAACTAAGGAAGGCTTAGATTTGCTACCGATACTTACAACGTCGTTTAGTATTAAAGTATCATTGGGCATATGTAAACGCGAACGACAATGCTATTAAATTTGTGTACAATCTAAAAATTAAATCTGAATAAAAGTTAGATTGAACTAAATTTAATTTAAATCAATTTCATTAAATTTGAATTGCTTTTACACCGTGATTATATAACTTTACGATCACGATCATTCATTTCACTTTACTTCAACATTCGCAATTCACGATTCGTTTTAATTGTAGTGGAAGACATTATCTTGGATATAATCGTTATTTAGCACGAATATAATATATCTTACTCGATTCAAAGATTGATCTTTACACTGGTTTAAATTCATTGTGCAGTTTTCCGAAAGACTCAAAGGATCGCGCGCTGTATTGGAGCTTGAATTCGCTCAACATTCGGGATGAATATCGGCTTCGGGCGGTGCAGTGAGCTCGACGGTATGGCGAGCTATTAAATGACGAATCATATTCATGCGCGAACATGCTCGGTATCTTCTACGCCAGTAAAATCGGGAGTTTTAAGCAAACAAGTTGGCCAATTTTATTCATATTCCGACCTGTGACATCAAAATATAAAAAAAAATTCTCCGTATATATACATATCTCTCTGCATTTTGTTAGATAAAAGTTTTCTCGACCCGTGTTAATTTGGATCAAATCGTCGCCTGTAAATATTTCAATGGATATTTGCACCATTTGTTTTCATGTTATACATATCAGTGCTCGCGAAATAGCGAGTAATTAAAAAATTCATATTTTTGAAACAACGGAATTTTTATATTTACAAAAAAAGAAGAATAAAAGAATCGTCTTATGAGATTCAATACAAGAAAAAGATGATTTTCATAGTTATTCTAATTGTACCTATTTTTTAATTATTTGAGAGTTTGAAAGTTCACGAAACAAATACATCTAAATTTATTTTTGTTTGTTGCGTTTTAATTTTATTATGTTTGTACAATTAAAGAATCATTAAAAATAAATGATGGATTCGAATCTGTGTCCTGACTCTCAATGTATGAAATAAAAAGAAACACCATAAAAAAAATAAAAAAAAAATAGAAACTTTAACGATTCTTTAGTTAACACAATGAAAATATATATACATGTATGTATTCGAAATATTTTGTCTATTTCATTAGATTTCCTATTGCAAAAAAATTCAAGACTAATTTCAACAATCTTGATGCGGGGAGACTCGCATTTAGCCGGTCCACTACACAAATGAAAGCTCGCCATAGACTCCGCGAGATTCGTTTGAAAGCAGGATATGGTGCTAGGACGATCGAGGGAGTTCGGTCAACATTTGAGCACGGTAAACAGCACCCACTTGTCAATACTCCTCCCTCATCTGTCTTTTTCTCTCTTTCTCTCTCTCTTTCTCTCTCTTGATGCCGATCGGCTTCCGAATTGCGTATAGATCCTTCGAATAGTCCCCCGACACACATTGATCTTAGCCAGGGTCATCTTAGGGACGTAGGAAATACCCCCTTGGCAGCAAGCCACGCTACAAAGCATATTGCACGCGCTGCAAATGCGTACGTGTGAGCATAAGGTTCGTTAGCGCGTGACGTATGATGGTCTTCACTATCACCATCACGAATCCGATGGGTCCTTTGTGCCGCGTATTCAACGTAGGATCGGCCGGACCTAATCCGCTTTTTGCTCGACAAAGCGCAAACGCGCATCGCGATGTGTGTATGTACGTAACGCGGTGACGGATCGGGACAAAGTGGCTGGATGCGCGTTTGCATTTGCGGCGTCGCGTTAGCGACCGCGCGTTTCTCCCCGAGGGAGAAACGCGCGTTTTCGTTGTCTCGGCCGCGCTTGGAGATCGCTCTCGCGTATCGGCCCGCAACACGGAAATCCGAGCCTCTCGGAAATTGTATTCGCTCTCACAATCAGAGCATGTTTCTGAAACGCCTGGCGTCGACGATTACCGATTACATAGATCGCAGATCTCCGGCAGGAAGAAAAGGAACAAAAGGGATTGATTTCCAACGACCAGTTTCGATTTACACGTTCGAGCAGGGATTAAATGTATGGCTCGAGATACATTCCTAAGCCGGTTGCGCGCCAGGCAGCGTATGTACAGCTTTCACTTTCGTCGAGCACAGATCGCGCAACGCGGTCGACCAAGCGAACCAGCCAGCGTTCCTCCGATATCGCATTCGATCGCAGGCGAGCAACGACGAGAGAGAAAGAGAGATGTTCCCAGGTGATTCCCCCCCGTCGCATTGAACGTTAGGTTTTCTCCGCAAGAGAGAAAGTCACGGGGGACGGTGGGAGGACTCTCTGTGACTTAGGACGTTAACGAGACTAACCGGATTCATCGCGCGGCGGCGGCGGCGGCAGCGGCGGCGGCAGCGACAACAGGAGCGGGAGAACCGGCGGGGAAACGCCGAAGAAAGGAGAGCACCGGGCGGTGGCACTGATTTTAATCAAGATATGGCCTGGCAGCAGCCAACGGCGGATCAAGCGAGCCAGGGCTTATCGATTTTCTAAGTGCTCCCGACCGGCAGAGCCGTCGTCGCGACACCCGGCGTGAATTTGAAACTAATGGAAAGAGAGATTTGCACGCGCGCGTTTTATTATTCGCCCGATTATCAAGTATTCGTTCGAATTTTTTAGAAAACCGTCTCTTCTATTTTTCTTACTATCAGCGAGTTGCAGAATATCCAAGTTTCGTCATCGAATTTTGCATTTATTTTAAATATAGGATTCAGAAACTAGAACTCTAGACATTTTTTATAGAATTAAGTTTTATATTCTATGATATTCGCGATATTTAAAAAAAAATCGTTTTTTTAATCATTTCTAGTATATTCAGTTTAAATACGTATATTACACACAAACCATAAAATAAAAATTTTTTTTAAAGAACCTAATAAATTTCAGAATTAAAAATATTTTTTTATAATATTCTAG